>JASDQU011312380.1:10387-24925 GCA_032191745.1 Picea mariana
TTGAACATATTTCTCTGGATTCCACGATCCGTCACCACGCGTCCCTCTAGATCTAGCAGTCCAGATTCACTTCAGGTCTTCGGGGTTCGGGAATCTCAACTCTCAACTAAAACTTCGGTTTGATTCACTCCGAGCTCGCGATCTATTAATGCATATCCTCTCTAAATCAATGGCCCTTGTCTCCTTCGGGTCCTCGGACTTCGAAGATCTTAGATCTCATTTTTCCTCACTCTCTCTTTCTCCCAAAATGGTTTTACCCGGAGTCCGCGATATGATGACATCTGTCCTCCCGCAGATCGACGATTCTCGACTTCTTCAGATGTTTAGGCTTCGACGATTTCAAACTCTTCTCCTTTGCGTTCTCCCAGAGTGCTTCCAACCGGATTTCATGATCTGTCGCCATGTGTCTCTTTGGATCTAATGTTCTAGAGACCTTCGGCTCTTCGGCTCTTCGGCCCTTTGGCTTTTCGGCGCTTCACAGGGATGATTTTACGGATGGAAATTTATTTTAAAATGTAGAAACCTTGGTGAATATTACTAATCCTTCATATGCCAACTATAAATGATTGGTGATATTTTTGGAAAAATATTCAAATTTCTAAGGATTTTATATAGTTTTTATAAAATTTGGGTGATTTTTAAGGCAAAATAATTTTATCCTATAGAATTTGCACGAATCATTTTCAAAATAGAGAATCTCATTTTTGGAAAAACCATGGAAAATTATCCCATGAGAAAAATTTAGCCCCTAAAATCATCCTTGGTGCTTCGTCTCTTCAACACCCATTTCTCCAGAGTGCTTTTACCCGAAATACAAGATCTCTTGACACGTATCCCCCTGGCGATCAACGACAAGGATTGACTTCAGTTATTTTTCCTCCTCCTTGTCCACAAACCTCCAAAGTTGTGGATCTTATGCCACCTGTCCTCCTTGATGATGGACGGTCCCAAATTACTTCAAGACTTTGACAAGTCCACTCTCTTGCATACACAAGGGTTAAGTCTCGTTCACTTACTTCTGAATCCAATGATTACTGGTCTTTCATGCTAAAATCCAACGGATGGGATCTGTTCCTCTCCTTTGTGCTTCCTTTGTTCACTGGACACTGATCTAATGGTCCAAAATCCTCTCCACGACTGATATGACAACTGGTGTCGCTCCTCCTCCTGAGCTTTCGGCTTCCTCTAGCATAGAGGATTTTCTACGTATTCAAAGGCCTTGGCCTTTGTTCCTCCTACGATTCCATCTCTTAGACCTTGTCTGCACTTCTGAAAAGAGCTTATCTCTTCTGAGATTTATCTTCTTGAAGACCTTGATTTCCCACGCACTCCTTGCCATTTCAGGGATCTCATCAAACTCATATTAAAGGTCAATTGCGATCGACGGTTCACAATAATTTTGGGGCCCCAACATGCATGCTCTTTATTAGAGAGTTCGACCTCTGCAATCTGGAAAGTGCTCGCCCAACTTGGTTTAACCAGAATTGTTGATCTTCTAGCCTGATGAGAACAACAACATTAGTGAATTGGAGGTCACAAACTATCATGTCCACTACTTTCACCTTCGTGCTCTGCAATGATTCCCCACCCTCGATCTCCATTCATAGATCGAGGGTTCACAATGATTGTGGGGTCCCACCTCTGCAATATCAAAACCACTCATTCGAATCTAGTCTAATCCTAGTCGTTGATCTTCCATCCCCAACGATATCAATGAAGTGGGTTGATTGTGGGCCGTGAACTAGCAGGTCTGTTAAATTCACCTTCACACTCCGCAATGATTCCCAATCGTCAATTAAATCGAGCTAATGGTGTTTGATTTGATAACTCCAGTGAGTATTTGAGTCGATCTAATGACCAAGATGGCCTCTCCTCCCATCAAACGACTTGCATCCATGTTCGATGTCATATTCTTAAGTCATGGATAGTTCTAGTGACTTGACTATTGTCTACCTCCTAGATCTAACGGTCAGGACGGTTCCCGAGCATCCTTAGATCTAAGGCTCAGATTTAACTTCGGGACTTTAGGACTTCGGGGATTTTACCTCCCTTACGATGAACTTTCTCAGTTCGACGAACTCGCGAAGTCCGAATGACTCCAAGGGTTAACTCCCACACTCTTTCCCATATCCAACTGTCACAACAGACAATGGCTTCTTCTAAACAGATTTCGTCCGATCATCTTCCAAACATGGACCCTTCCTTTTCGATACTTTAGCCTCGCTACTCTTCTTGAGCTTTGTTAGCTTTGAAAGGCTTAATATCTTTGCACTCTTTCTCTTGAACTTAACGCTTGGAAGAATCCTTCCGCACACCCCTTACACTCATTCGTCAACTCTAGAACTTAAGTGGTTCTCGGTCTCTGCCTGCCTCCCAGAGACCCTGTGCATACGTACACTATCTCTCTTGAGATATAATAGATTCCCTTCTCCAAGGGACTCAGAACGAATAGTAGTGTCGATATGCATACGTGAAACTGTGCCCAAGGTCGACAAACTCACAGTTCGTGGATCTAACTTAAGCCACAATAGGGTGCAAGCATTTACGAATACAAAACATATCCAATCCATACTTGCTTAAACACACAATTTAAACAGGAATAAAGAGATACGGTACAACCATTAAGTAAACATACACATCCTTGGGTCCTTCACAGTATATCCCAATTTATTTCATAATTACATCTTAATTTCACAGGGTATGAGAATACTTATCTATTACAAGTTGCATCCAACCAATTGACCGTGGGTGTGCGCCTTTCCACCCAACCATAGGCTAAGAGGCATTCATTCTTATCACTCTATTCACACCCGTGCCAAGCCTTGATATCACTAGGGAATTTAGTCCATCTCTCAGAGAAACTCTCTCTGTCACAGCGACCCTGT
This sequence comes from Picea mariana, assembly GCA_032191745.1. Classification (NCBI taxonomy): domain Eukaryota; kingdom Viridiplantae; phylum Streptophyta; class Pinopsida; order Pinales; family Pinaceae; genus Picea; species Picea mariana. The sequence goes on from JASDQU011312380.1 coordinate 13,273, forward strand.
GAGGTTTATCAAATGCTTCCTCAGCACCAAGCACGCATTCGGGTCCTTCAGGCCATGCTCTCGTCACTTCCTTTGGGTTCTCACATCTCTCTTATGAGCTTGTGCTCTTGTCCCCATGTATCCTCTTTTGTTGTCTCTGTATGTGACAGCATCCGCACTCCTCGGAATACGATCGCCCCACCAGGACCTTCTTTCTCCCTCAGCCTGAAGAACTCAATGGCTCTTCAATTCCCAATCGGGAATTCTGCACCCCACAAGTTCTCTGTACTCTCGATCCCCTCTTCTCCCTTTCGGGAATCGGCCACTCGCGAGCTCGTGAGTTCAACAGTTGAATACTAAGCTTTCGGATCCCCAATATCCAATGTCCCGATCTCCTTCTGCTTTCTCGGATCTTTTACTTTATCGCGGCTTCGCACTATCGCAACTTCACCGCTCGCGGTTCTCGACACTCGGTACTCCACCTTTCGAGTCCTGATGTTATGAGATGCCTAAGTCGTGACCTCTTTTCTTTGCATCTCGCCTCTCGAGCATTCAAATCACTCCCATCTCGGCTCCCGAGACCCGAATCACCGATAATCGGAGTATCACTTCTCGTCTCCTCGCGACCTTGCGACTCGCGAGACCAATCGTTTGGTCCTTCAACTCCCGAGACCTGATGTCTAGAGATCACCTTCCACGTCACCCGACTATGGCCCACACTATATACGAAACCGTCGGAACCTCTCTTTTCACGATCTCGCGATTCTCTTTACACAAAATAGGAGTCTTACCTTGCGAACTCCCGACGTGCCAACTTATGAACAGAACTAATGTCCCTAGTGACTCCGGTCGATGGCTCTTGTTCAAATGAACTTGGAACTTACTTCCACCTGCACTGTAGCCTTCTTTGCACCACGGTGTGACCCACGGCCTCCAATTTCCTCAACTTTCCCTCGGAGAATTCCGACACTCTGTTCAATTTGCAAATGGGAACAAGCACTTATTTCCACGAAGTCTTGTTCAACTGCGCGTAAGGTTCAACACCTGCTTGAACTCTTCCAGAACGACTTCGCTGCACAGTCCTTTGATGAATTCAAAGACTTATCCCTCTTGAGCTTCGACAACTTCAATTCCCTCAGGAAGAAGTTCTTGCATGCACTCCTTGCGGCAATTTCTTCAACCACGATAAGTGTTGAAGTCTTCTGACCCTGCGCATTCCTGCAGCATTAATCTCCAATCCCTCTCAGAATCGCCACTCTGAGACTTCGTCCAGCCTGCGCATGCCTTGCACGACTTTGGTGCCAAATCTGCACTTCTGAGAACTAAGAACAAATGTTCTCTCTACTTGAACTCTGCAGTCACGCACTCCTTGCGGACAAATTCAACTGCACTCCTTGCAGGAATTCTCTGGTTCAAGATAGAGAAACAATTGAAACTAATTCCCTGTTCTCATAGATTCCAATTCAACCATGAAATCACATACACAGCATATAAAAGCAAATGTATGACAAGAAGAAAACATTCATGAGTATAATATCAACAATACACAGAGAATAACACAACCATGAAATTGAATCAAAGCTTCCTTCTATTAATTCAATATCTGTACATGGAGGTTCTTCAAACGCTTCTCTGCGTGCTCTTCTCTTCAGAATGCTTGATCTCGAATGCTCTCAATTATATTACAATGTACAAAGGAGGGTGTTTATATCTCATTTCCCTCTCAAGCTCTACGCTATCAAATCCTGAATTAAATGTTCTATCTACTTACATTAAATCTATTAAATGCCTTCCTATCTACCTAAGGACGAGATCTTAAAGGCTCAAGGTCCCCTTTACAATACAAGTGCGCTTCTTTATGAATGACTTCATTGAAGAGCGTCGCCACAACTCCCAAGTATTTCAAAATGTGTGCTGGCACTGTCCAGCTATTTCCTCTCGATGTGCTGGCTCGCTTGATAAGTGAGCGATGCTCCTGCATCATACTCCTCGGCTTGAAAATTTTTCATGGGATCCTGTCCATGAGCTCTTATAAATTCTATCCATGCTTCTGTATGTCTGCTTCATTTTCCCATCTAGCATCTTCCACGGGGTGATTCTTCCACTTCACCAGGTACTTGAAATACTGCTTTTTCCTGGTCTTCTTCCCCACTCGTTTGTCCAATATGTACTCCATCTGCGGCTTCTCTGCAACTGGTAATTTCTTCTGCCACTGGATTACTGGTTCCTCAGTTCCAGTCTCCATCTCTCCATATCTGTATGGGCATAAATCTGCTATGTTGAATATCGGAGATATTCCGATGCCATCCGGCAACTCAATTTCCTAAGCATTCGCTCTGAATTTCTTCAGCACTCTGCACGGCCCGATTTTCTTCATCTTCATCTTGTTGTATGTTCCCCTTGGGAACCTTTCCTTCCTTAAGTGTGCTAGAATTAAATCACCAACTTCGAACTGAAGTTGTCTCTTCCGTTGATCGACTCTGCGCTTGTACTCCTGATTTGAATCCTGCAATCGCTGCTTCACCCTGCTGTGAAGTTCGTTCATCACTTCAGCGAACTCTTCTACACTTGCACTACTAGTTGCAACCTGGTCTGACTCCCTGAGTTCAAAAACTCCCCTCGGTTGTGTCCCATACACAATCTGAAATGGGCTTTTTCCTGTACTTTGATTCACAGAATCATTGTATGCAAATTCTGCCTGTGGCAATATGTTATCCCAGCTACTATGGTGCTCCGTCACCAAGCTTCCCAGCAAGTCTCCAAGACTTCTGTTGACCACCTCGGTCTGCCCATCTGTCTACGGATGGTAAGCTAAACTAAACGCCAAATTTGTTCCTAGCTTCTTCCATAGCGTCCTTCAAAAATGACCTATGAATTTAGTGTCCCCGTCTGAGACTATGCTTCTCGGTAATCCATGAAGTCTGACAATTTCTTTGAAAAACAAGTTCGCGATGTGGGTCGCATCGCTGGTCTTCTGACACGGAATAAAATGTGCCATCTTTGAAAACCTGTCCACCACCACAAAGATGGAATCAACTCCTCTCTGTGTCCTTGGCAACCCCAATACAAAATCCATGCTTATTGCTTCCCATGGCCTCTCGGGTATAGGCAATGGCTGATAAAAACCTGCATTTTTCTTTCGGCCCTTCGAATGCTGACAAATTCGACACCTGTCAACAAACCTTTTGACATCTGCTCGCATGCCGGGCCAAAAATACGATTCGCTCAGCTTTGCGAATGTTTTGTCATGGCCAAAATGTTTGGCCAATCCACCACTATGCTTCTCCTTCAACAGGTTCTCCCTCATGGAGCAATTTGGAATACACAGTTGATTGCCTCTGAATAGCAATCCATCTTGGATCATATAATCTATCCAAGGACTCCGATCTCTGAGAAATGGATTCTCAGCTGCCTCGTATGCCTCTACAAAATCCGCATCTCCTGCATACATGTCACTGATATTTTCAAAACCCAATGTCTTGACTCTGAATTCTTGCAGCAATAAACATTTCCTGCTCAAAGCATCAGCCACTTTGTTAGCAGTTCCTGAAATGTGCTTAATTACAAACGTGAAATTCTGCATATACTCTACTCATTTTGCATGCTTCTGGTTCAACTTATCTTGTTGACTCACAAACTGCAATGCATGATTGTCACTATACAGAACAAATTCTTTGGGTATCAAGTAATGCCTCCACTTCTTTAATGTCTGTATGATGGCATAAAACTCTTTATCATACGTGGAGTATTTCAGCTTTGCTTCATTCTCGTTGAAATATGTGACTAGCCTGTCCTCCTGACTTAGGACCGCTCCTATAGCATATCCGCTCGCATCACATTTCACCTGAAATGTTTTCTTAAAGTTGGGCAACACTAGCACTGGTTGCTCCATTATCTTCCGCTTCAACAGATTGAAGCTTTTCTCAGCCTCCGTTGTCCAATGAAAATTCTTGTGTCGCTTTTTCACTGTGTCCATCATCGCTGCGCTAATTCCACTAAATTTTCTAATGAACTTCTTGTAGAAACTAGCCAGTCCATGGAAACTTCTCACCTCAAAAACATTTCTGGGTGATGGCCAATTCTTGATCAATTCCACCTTTTCAGGATCCATCTTCAACTCATTTGCTGATATGACAAAACCCAAATAAATGAGCTCTGTTCTCATGAAAGAGCACTTCTTCATGTTGACCAACAACTTCTCTTGTTGTAGCTTCCTCATTACAATGGCCAAATGTTTCAGATGTTCAGCGTTCGTCTTACTGTAGATCAATATATCATCCAGATATACAACTACAAACTTTCCAATGAATTCCCTCAGGACTTCATTCATCAATCTCATGAATGTACTCGGCGCGTTTGTCAAACCAAACGGCATGACCAGACATTCGTACAAACCTTCGTTTGTTTTGAATGCTATCTTCCATTCGTCACCTTCCCTCATGCGAATCTGGTGATATCCTCTCTTCAGATCAATTTTGGAAAAATAATTTGCCCCACTCAGGCAATCCATCAGATCATCCATTCTCGGCAGTGGAAACCTGTACATGATGGTAATCTTGTTAATCACTCTGGAGTCTGTACACATTCTCCATCCTCCATCCTTCTTCGGACTTAGCACTGTCGGAACATCACACGGACTTAGACTCTCCCTGACCAGTCCTTTATCCAGCAGCTCATGTACCTGCCTCTTGACTTCCTCATTCTCTTGAGGTGTCAACCTGTACGCAGCCTTGCTTGGTAAACTTACTCCGGGTATGAGATCAATGTGATGACTCACACTCCTCATCGGTGGCAACGAACAAGGTAATTCATCCACAATGATATCAGCGAACTCTCCCAGCAGTTCCTGAATCTCGTCCGGTAGGTCATCCACTCTTGTGCTAGTCAGGACAATTCTCGGTTTCCTGACCACAAAGAATTGTGGATCTTCCTTCCTCTCCATCTCTATGAGAAGTTATTTTCCACTCATGAGAAGTATGGTGTTACTTACTTCCGGTTTCACTTCTTTATCCTTTATCAGAAGCAACTTATGGGTTCTTCCATTTTTCTCCAGTGTATATGTGTTCATTTTCCCATCATGAATCAAATTTCTGTCATATTGCCATGGTCTACCCAGCAATACATGACATACATCCACGGGAATAACATCACACAGAATCTCATCATTGTAATTCCCTATCTTGAATTCAACTAAGCATTGTTTAGTGACACTCACCCGGTGTCCTTTCTGTAGCCACGAGACTTTATATGGGCTCGGGTGCTTAGTTGTTTCTAGCCCCAATTTCTCCACCATCTCGGTCGAAACGAGATTATCGGTGCTCCCGCTATCCACAATGACTTTCCATTTCCAGCCCTTAGCTGTGTAAGCTGTCTTGAACAGTCTGCTCCTCTGTACTGAGCTTTCCACCTCCTTCTCGGGTGTCAAAAGGATCTTATGCATCCCAAGAGATCTTCCGCTGTCTACATCTTCTGACTCAGCATCACGCCTGTGCGCCTCAGTGATGTGAGCTTCTCCTCTGTCATTTTTCCTGTCTGGACAATCAATGGCTTTATGTCCATCCTTTCCACATGTGAAACATGTGATGATTCCTCCTCTACCTCTTTCCCTACCTCTGGTACAAGGAAAAGTATTCGCGTCAGCATATCCGCCACCCTGCTCGGTATGCTGTGTCCTTGGCTCAGCATATTGCTTTCCTCGCTGTGAGGTTCCACCCTTTTCAATTTTACCCTGAGGTTTCCTCCATTCCTCCTTGGGCTTCTGAGTTTTTTCTTGGGAAATTGCCTTGCCTCTGGGCTGACTCCTGCCTCGCCCTCGTTTTCCTTGCTTATGGCTCAACTTCTCCTCGGCTTTCAGAGCCATCTGGTAAGCATCCTCTACCATTTTGATGGTTACCATGCTTAATTCATCCTGAATGTCATATCTCAGACCATTCAGGTATCTCGCCACCTTTTCATCATCGCTCTCCCGATGACCTTCTCTGATGTTGAGCTTGTAAAACTCCTCAGTGTACTCTTTCACTGTCATCAACTTCTGTCTCAGGTTCTGCAATCAATTGAACAGAGTGATCTGGTAATCTCTGGGGATGAACTTTGCTTTCATCTTCGCGATCATTCGATCCCAGCTCTTTATCTTATGTTTCCCTTTGGAACGTCTATCGGCCTGTAGTTCGTCCCACCACAATGTTGCGTGTCCTTTCAAGCACGTAACAACATGCTTGACTTTCTTATCTTCTTCCACATCTTCGTAATCGAAGTATGTGTCCAGAGCTCTTATCCAGTCCAACAACTCTTCTGCATCCAGACTTCCCTCATAAGTGGGGATATCCATCTTGGTCTTTGAACTCATCCAAGCGATAGCTTTAATCAATCCCTCAGTTGATGCATCCTCTGCTGTGACTGCTTCTTCATGTCCAGCTTCCTCTTCAACCTCAGAATCGCTAAGATCCCCTGCACTAGCTCCGCGTCTTTGTGCAGTCTCCATCTCCTCAAGCCTTGCTCAGAGATCTCGCATTTGCCTTTCCATCTCTGGATCNCTTTAATCAATCCCTCAGTTGATGCATCCTCTGCTGTGACTGCTTCTTCATGTCCAGCTTCCTCTTCAACCTCAGAATCGCTAAGATCCCCTGCACTAGCTCCGCGTCTTTGTGCAGTCTCCATCTCCTCAAGCCTTGCTCAGAGATCTCGCATTTGCCTTTCCATCTCTGGATTTCCTGCTGGCCTACCTCTTCTTCTCACCTCCCTGTCTTCTGGGTCAGGTGACTGTCTCTCCCTTCTGGGCGGCATGATGTATTCTTCTCTCTCCCTCTCTGCTACAGAAAACAAAGAACTTATCCGGCTTTGATACCACAACTGACAGCGTCCGCACTCCTCGAAATACGATCACCCCACCAAAACCTTCTTTCTCCCTCGGCCCGAAGAACTCAACGACTCTTCAATTCCCAATCGGGAATTCTGCACCCCACAAGTTCTCTATACTCTCGATCCCCTCTTCTCCCTTTCAGGAATCGACCACTCGCAAACTCGCGAGTTCAACAGTTGAATACTAAGATTTCGGATCCCCAAGATCCGATGTCCCGATCTCCTTCCGCTTTCTTGGATCTTTTACTTTATCCCAGCTTCGCACTATCGCAACTTCGCCGCTCGCAGTTCTCGACACTCGGTACTCCACCTTCCGAGTCCCAATGTTCCGAGGTGCCTAAGTCGCGACCTCACTTCTTCACGTCTCGCCTCTCGAGCATTCAAATCACTCCCGTATCGGATCCCGAGACCCGAATCGCCGATACTCGGAGTATCGCTTCTCGTCTCCTCGCGACTCGCGGGACCAATCGTTTGGTCCTTCAACTCCCGAGACCCGATGTCCAGAGATCACCTGCCAGGTCACCCGACTATGGCCCATGCTATATACGAAACTGTCAAAACCTTGCTTTTCACGATCTCGCGATTCTCTTTACACAAAATAGGAGTCTTACCTTGCGAACTCCCGATGTGCCAACTTATGAACAGAACCAATGTCCCTCGTGACTCCGGTCGACGTCTCCTGTTCAACTGAACTTGGAACTTACTTCCACCTGCATTGTAGCCTTCTTTGCACCGCGGTGTGACCCACGGCCTCCAATTTCCTCAACTTTCCCTCGGAGAATTCCGACACTCCGTTCAATTTGCAAATGGGAACAAGCACTTATTTCCACGAAGTCTCGTTAAACTGCATGTAAGGTTCAACACCTGCTTGAACTCTTCCATCACGACTTCGCTGCACAGTCCTTTGATGAATTCAAAGACTTATCCCTCTTGAGCTTCGACAACTTCAATTCCCTCAGGAAGAAGTTCTTGCACGCACTCCTTGTGGCAATTTCTTCAACCACGATAAGTGTTGAAGTCTTCTGACCCTACGCACTCCTGCAGCATCAGTCTCCAATCCCTCTCAGAATCGCCACTCTGAGACTTCATCCAGCCTGCGCACGCCTTGCACGGCTTTGGTGCCAAATCTGCACTTCTGAGAACTAAGAACAAATGTTCTCTCTACTTGAACTCTGCAGTCACGCACTCCTTGCGGACAAATTCAACTGCACTCCTTGCAGGAATTCTCTGGTTCAAGATAGAGAAACAATTGAAACTAATTCCCTATTCTCATAGATTCCAATTCAACCATGAAATCACATACACAGCATATAAAAGCAAATGTATGACAAGAAGCAAACATTCATGAGCATAATATCAACAATACACAGAGAATAACACAACCATGAAATTGAATCAAAGCTTCCTTCTATTAATTCAATATCTGTACATGGAGGTTCTTCAAACACTTCTCTGTGTGATCTTCTCTTCAGAATGCTTGATCTCGAATGCTCTCAATTATCTTACAATGTACAAAGGAGGGTGTCTATATCCCATTTCCCTCTCAATCTCTACGCTATCAAATCCTGAATTAAATGTTCTATCTACTTACATTAAATCTATTAAATGCCTTCCTATCTACCTAAGGACGAGAGCTTAAAGGCTCAAGGTCCCCTTTACAATACAAGTGTGCTTCTTTATGAATGACTTCATTAAAGAGCAGCACCACACCTCCCAAGTATTTCAAAATGTGTGCTGGCGCTGTCCATCTATTTCCTCTCGATGTGCTGGCTCGCTTGATAAGTGAGCGATGCTCCTGCATCAGTATGTATCTTACCTTCCCTCCTCTAGAAGGTTTCTCACCTCTCTTTCTCCTTCTGTTAGAAGGAAGCTCGGGTCTGCAGGTATCTATGGTACTTCAAGCTGACATCCTGCCACTAGACCATGCTTCCATTCATGGGGGTCGTTAATGATTCAACCACTGGTCCTTTCTTTATTAATTGATTTATTTTCTCTAGAGATATCATAGCTCGTACTTCAAGGCTTCACCCCCCAACAGTCAGTTATGGGCATTTTAACAATAATACATTTACATTGTCCACATGCCTTAGCATGGTAATCCTATTTTATGATTAATTACAAGCTAGGGGAAACAAGGGTGTTACAGATTGTTTATAACATCCTTAGTCCTGAAAGCCTCTGCTCTGATCCAAAAGGGTGCTTGCTTCTCCTCTTCTTTGTACTTTTTGAATTCCTATGCCCTCATTTCCTCATTCCTTAGCCAAGAAGAAAAGGCCATCAATTTCAAATCCCCTACATATGGATTGGGATTCCATTTGTAGGGAAGTGGTAAGACAAGGTTATGCATGTAGAACTCACAAAGTTGGGTTTTCTATTTTATTCTACAACCCTAGTATGCATCTAGGAAATATTTGGGTGTATCCGGGTTGAATTTCACAAACTTGGCTAAGTGTGTGATATGATTCTTGTGCCATTGTTCTTTTAGGAATAGTGTATATGTTCTAGCTAGTGGCCTACATTCCAGCATTTCAAATACTTTGTCTATTGTTTTGACTATTGCTTGCATGATCCCCACTTGTTCTTTCTTCTCATGTAGATCTCTTTTTACCTTGTTCAACGGTTGCTGGAGTTTTTGGTTCTCGACCTTCAACTTCTGGCTGTAATCTATTTTCTTCATAATCATAATTTGCAACTTCTCTCTCATCAGTTGGATTTGTTGTTCCAACTCTTGAGAAACCTCTTCTTTAATATTTCCCTTATTATCTCCTGCCACCCTTTTCCACTTGATGGCATCAACCTTATCTTTCTCTAGTTCCATCATGACTTCATACATAATTTTCTATGTAGGAGTTTTATTTTTAGAGGTTCCTTTTATTGGTATCTCCTCTTTAATCAGATTCTCCTCTTGAGAACCCCTCCCCTTTATTTCTTTTAGTTGTTCTGGACTAGGAGAGTCCTTAACTTCTTCTACTTTGGGTGTTATAGTGAGTGGGACTGATGGCATTCATATCTTCTTCTTATTACTTCTCATTATCCCATTGGACCTCCTCTTTATAAGCTACACCCATTTTGCAGTGGATATTTTCACAAGACTGACTGTAGGGGTTCCCAAAGTAGTTAAACATCAACCACCTCTTTATCTTCTTCATTTATCTTTTGTTTCTTTTCCTTCATTTGTTGTTTTTCCTTCTTGGGCTTAGTGAGTCTCTTGGTTTTCTCTCCCTTGTTTCTTTCTTCTTCACTCATGGATTCCTATATTTCTTCAAAAGATTATCTATCCATATTGATGAAATATTCCCACATAATTCTATGTTTCAAGATCCTAAGAGCATCAGAGACTATTATCTTGATGAGGCCATGGTGTGCTAGGAACTCTTGCTTCCCTCTTGGTACCTTTAAACTCATCTCTTTGATGGACTGGAGGAGAAAATTGGGAATACTCAAATTTTGGTGTGGTTCTTGATTTGGAGGATGCCTAAGCTGATGCAATAGTCTGAAATGTTAGGAATAGACCACAATCATCCTACCCTCTCAAGTAATGTATTTGATGATGTAATATGCAACCTCCTGCCAAGGGTGAGGGACAAACTCCCTTTTTATGTTATTTTTATCTTCATCGGGCTTCTCATTATGAAGGAAGAATGTCTTCTTGGAATTAATGGCTTCCTGCATTTCTTATTTGTCCCAAGGAATGCCTGAGGGTAGGCTAGAGACTTTGCTAATGGAGGCTTCATTAACCCTGATGGTTAGCCCTTTGATTATAGTAAAAAATTTCCGATCTCTTATGCTCTAAAAATTATGGGCAAAATCCATGGCTACCTCATCATCAAACCCTCTTAATCTCTCAAAATAACCCAGCCATTCACATTTCTGGAAAATTCCCACTATCTCAGGATTGTCATAAACCCTGGAAGGCTCTCTTGGTTCTGCTCGACAACACAGGTATTCCAATAGAGGACTAACACCTTTAGTAACCACTCACATAACCAGATCAAAGATCAACACACCGATGTTTTCATGTGGTAAAACCCCTACAGGGAAACATCCACGGCCCCAGCCAACACGACCACTTGGAGAAGTCTATTAATGCAAAGAAAAAGATTACATAGAGATTTTACAAGAGAGTTTCTTACAATCGATCATCGGCAAATGACTCTCCATGCTCTTTAAATAGAGATCATGGACCAAAATGTCTACAACTTGATCTTTTGTAGGGAAAAAGAGCACTTCAATAACTTGATCATGAATTAGCTTTCTAATGAAGTGCATGTGTATCTTAATGTGTTTTCTACACTGATGTTGAACTAGGTCTTTGGCGAGCCTGATGGCACTCTGATTGTCACACCAAAGGCTAGTCAGATGCTGCTGCTGGAATCCAAACTCCGAAAGGATCTTTCGAAGCCACGGGGCTTCCTAACTTGCATTTACCGTTGCTCGGTACTCTGCTTCTGCTGAAGAAAGTGCAATAGCCTGTTGTTTCTTACAGGCCCAAGTGACAGATCCTGAACCAAGGCTGAAAACATAACCTGCAGTAGAATTCCGATCATCAGGGTCATCGGCCCAATCTGAATCAGTTAAACCAACCAATAAAGAAGTCCCCATTGAACTGTAATGTATCCCGAACTGAATTATACCATGAACATAATGAAGTATCTTTTTAGTTGCTTTCCAATGGCTTTCTTTGGGTGTTTGCATATATCAGGCAATAAGACCAACAACAAAGGAAAGATCAGGACGGGTATGAGTCAAGTATAAGAGGCTACCAACTAACTAACGGTAGAGGGTGGCATCAACTTCAGGAGAAGTATAGGTGGCA
>JASDQU011312381.1:12903-23809 GCA_032191745.1 Picea mariana
CCTTTCCAACTAGATGACTCAAGTATTCTACTTCTAGGGCGCCAAAAGCACATTTAGACTGTTTTAGGAAAAGTTGGTGTTAAGAGAGTAGATGGAGAACTCGATCCACATGAGAAAGATGTTTTGTCCATGTTTTTCTATAGATGACAATATCATCAAAGAAAACTAAGACAAAATGATGAAGAAAAGTATGAAAGACATGATTCATGAGGCTTTGGAAGGTGGAGGGGCAATTACACAAGACAAAGGGCATGACCAAAAACTCATAGTGGCCCTCATGAGTTCTAAAGGAAGTTTTGGTAATATATTCCTCTTTCATACGTATTTGGTGGTAGCCCGAACGAAGATCAAGTTTAGTAAAGAATTGGGTGCCACTCAATTCATCCAGGAGGTCATCANTTGGGAAAAGGGGTGACAATACAGATGGATATTGGGAGGAAGGCTTCCTGGTATGAGGGGAATGGAATGATCATGAACACCACGGGAAGGAGGGAGTCCTTGGGGAGTGGAAAAGACCACTTGATGTTTAGAAAGGATGTCTTGGAGGTCTTGTGGCACCGAGGGTGTCTCTGTTGCTTGTATGGCATGAAGTTGGGAAATAACACCAGAATGACCTTTTTTGAGCAGCTTTTCCATGCGATGGAAACTAATGATCTTAGGTCAACTGACGGTGATGCCTTGGAACTTATATTGGTGGCCCTCCTGGTCGAATTGCATGGTTAATTCCTTAAAATCTATAAGAATGGGAACCAAATTCCTTATCCAGTCTGCACCCAACACAATGTCACAACCGCCCATGTCGATAGAAAACATATGAGATTTCAGGTAGTAGTCACCAATTTGGAGACACACATTTTCACAATGCCCTCCACATTTCATTGAGCCACCATTGACAAACATGATTTGGAAATTATTGATGACATGGATGTAGCAATGAGTTTCTTGGGCAATGCAGCGATGAGTAAAATTATGGGTGCTTCCACTATCAACCAGAATGATGACCTTCCGATGTTTGATGTAACTGATTATCTTGAGGGTTTCGGGGGTGGAGAAGCCAGTGAGAACATTGAGGGAAATGACCGGTTCTACTTCCAGAGGGTCTAAGGGAGGGGTTATGTCAGTGGTTTCAGGTGACTCAGACACAAGGGGATTTTCAACATCCTCTTCCAAAATATCGTCGGAGATGGCCATAAAAAGATTTTTTTCCTTACACTTGTGGCCCAGGAAATATTTTTCATCACAATTATAAAAAAATCCTTTGAGTTGGTGTTCAACCATTTCAACCCTGGTCAATTTTTGGATCTTTAGTGGAGCAGAGGGAGTAGTGGGATTTACTAGTTTAGGGTGAGGGATAAAGGAGGGTTTTTAGTTTTGAGAAGATACAACTTGTTGTGCTTCTTTATCTCTTTTAGTATCCTCCACCCAACTCTGAGACCAATCCATGAGGACATGGGCCTGAATCGTATTCTTGAGGCCACTGATAAAACACTCTCGAAAAAATGCATCAATCATGCCCTTTGTTCGAAAAGCCAGGCGCTCAAAGGCAGCTATAAAGTATTCCACTGTTCTTGATTGTTTCAACTTTGTCAAATGGCCCAAATGGTTGTTTTTAGTGTCAAAGCATTCATAAAGCTCTGCCACAAAGTGTGTCCAAGCAATATACCCTTGACGGGAAGTTTTTCTCCATTCCCACCATTGCCAACGTTCTTGATCTAGAAGGAAAACACCATATCATAGTTTGGCCAAGTCATCTATAATGTCATATAAAGAGAAATAATGTTCCATTTGGGTTACCCAACTAGTGGGGTCCGAGCCATCAAATTTGGTCACATTGAAAGTGATGGTGCTGAAAGTTATGGGAATGAGAGGAATATTCACCTTTAGTATGTGGGGGTGATTCATAGGAAGGGTTATTTGTAGGGATATGAAGCTTGGTGTAGAGTGACAAAAAGATAGATTCAATCTGGGTGGTCAGGTCTTGTTTGATTTCCTCCATTGAGGACTGCATGGTTGTATTGATGGCGGAAACATTGGCACTGAGTTGTTTCACTTATTAGTGGGTGTCGGTGAGACGAGATTACAAGGTATTGAATCAAGTTTCAAAGTCTTTGCTATGGGTATGGGCCATGAGAACGAGGGAACCGAAAAGGGGTAGGTGGGGTCAAACATTTTGCCGAAAAATAATATGTATGAATGTGATAAGGGCAAAGGGATGAATCTAATGGAATAGGTATCAAATAATGGTGAAAAATTTTCCAAACGAACTTTGTCTAATCTATTCAGAGCACGCCAAGGTAGCAGTGGTCAACTTCAGCGCGGACCACTTCGGGAGAAAAGGGTTGAGAACAAGTAAGATCACCCAGAGGCCAAAGTCCCGAAGTAAATGAGGACCGTCCAATCTGAGAAATATTTCAGAAGTGATATTGACCATATGATATATAAAGTGGAAGGACAGGATAAGCAAGGCCAAAGCCCCAAAATGTCGCATAGCCAAATTACTGACAACCATGGATCATGTTAATCCAATGGAATAGGTCTCAAATAATGGTGAAAAAATTTATAGACTTTTTTTTGTTTTTTATACACCTGCAGAGTGATACTCTGATCTGAAGAATACTGCAATGATGAAATGCCCAAATTCCTAACCAGGAAGAAATGTTTAGTTACTTGGAAATGCAAACACAGTTGCACATCAATAGATCTTGTCTGTTTTGATTTATTTATGTTATTGTCCCCAAGGGTTAGGTATTCAAGGGTTCTACAAACAAGGGTTTGCCCTATGCTATAGCTCTCTGATATACATGTGGGGTCCAATAGTAGTACTTGACCCATAATCTCAGGGAACTAACTAAGGAGGATAGACTGTACCCTTATCCATACTACCCGACTACCCAGGTACTAGAGAGTATCTTCCCGAGTGTTGTTCTCGGTGGCACTATAGCAGTCAGGTGGCCAATCGGTTTATCTAAAAGAGGGATTCAAGAAATATAGGTCGATTCGTACACAGGTGTCGTCTGATGCACTACCACTCCAAGGGGTACCAACAAGTGTTACAAGGGTGGCCAACATATGTTCTCTTATGAACCACTTGTATTTCTTAGATGTATGAATCCCTCAACCACGGGTTTATGCACATAATGACAGATCTCTATGGCTTAAAGATGTCGAAATATGTCTCTACCTTGAAAAAAAAAATTACCCATAGTTTATGCCAAGGAAAGTGCTCTGATACCACTTGTAATATACCATATATAAAAAGTATGCAGAACAGAAATAAAATGTTAGAAATAGCATAATAATAATAATATAACCAGAATAATTACCAAAATAACACTGAAATGATATAAGAATAACAACAGAAATAACAATTTGATTCTGAGAGAAATGTTCACATGCCTCTTCAAGGGGTCAACCTCCAGTCGAGAAGAGCTCTATTACAATAATTTCAAAGATAGGGTTCTCATACCCTTGACTAAATATGTTTGTTAAAAGAATCATCTAGAGGAATATCCTTCTAGAAGCAGAAGCTTCTATTAGGTATTCTTACATTTGACTTATTCTATTTTATTGCAAGGCCTTATTAATATTGACCTTTACTACATCTGAATATATTGTTCTACCTATGTGTGGGTTAGGACCCTAAAAAAGTAAGATCACCCAAAGGTCGAAGTCTCGAAGTAAATGAGGATTGTCCGATCTAAGAAATATTTTAGGAGTGATATTGACCATCCGATCTGAGAAATATTTCGGGAGTGATATTGACCGTCCGATCTGAGAAATATTTCTAGAGTGATATTGACCATCTGATATATAAAGTGGAAGGACAGGATAATCAAGGCCAAAGGCTCGAAATCCTGAATAGTTGAATTCCTGACAACCGTTGGATTGTGTTAATCCTTTTTGGGTTAAATAATGTCCATTGGATGAATTCAAGTTACTCAAGGTTTACACTTCGAGGAATATCACTTCAGGAGAACTGGGAAGTGGAGAAATCAAATTTCCAAAGTCCCTAAAGCTGAAGTTTCAAAGTCACTCTCAGTCGTCGATCTGAGATACATTTTGGGAGCTAGGACAACCATTAGATCCAAGAGAAGAACATGTGCCACATGAGGAGATCCACTTCAACAAGGACATGTGGCATAGTCAGATTATGACAAATGTCAAAGTGAAGGTGCCATTTTAGGTATGCATAAGTCATGAATCTAAGTGACATGTGGAAGCCACACAGTCAGTGCCATGTCAAACAAGTGACATCAGCAAGTTACACCACTCCGAGAGTTTTGTACTTTTGGATTTTCACCACCAGCAAATACCCGAAGTCCCGAAGTTTCAAAATGAACGAGAACTGTTCATTGTGCGAATTAAATCTAATTGTCTGATCTACTTCAGTAAAATGAACTCTGGAAGATTGAAGGAATGTGAAGGATAAATCACCTGAAGTGTCGAAGGTTGAATTCAAGGTTAATTGTTTATCTACTTCTGGATCTTTCTCGAAAGTCATCCAACTCATCGGTAGATTTTTAAAGAGTTTGCAAGTCGCATGGCACGAAGTCTCAAAGTGCCGACAGTCATTAAAATCATAGGGATATTTGTAAAAAGGATGGAAAACACGAAGGGATAAGTCTCGAAGTGCCAACAGTCATCCATCTCATCGGGAGATTTGTAAAAAGAATGGAAGATGTGAAGGATGAAGTCCCAAAATGTCGATAGTTGTCCATCTCATCAGGAGATTAAAACATGATCATTGATTCTGATAAAGTGATCAAGCACTTCTTTAGCTTAGCACCTGGTCACCACCTATGGTCGTATGGAATAAATAAACAAAGGGAAAAAGAAGAGGAAATGCTCAAATCAATAAGCTTGTGGTTTTGCGCATATGGTCATATGTAAATGGTTTGAAGGAAGCGCCTCATAAAGATTTAATTCAACAGAGATTTGACACTATAATAATACAGAGAATTGACAAAAGATCAAAATATGATTTGTTTGTGAACTAAGAACACAATAGAAGCATGAGTACGATATAATGAGTTGATCCATGTATCTGATCAACTCATGAAGACAAAAGAACTGAAACACAATCATGATTAAAAGAGAATTAATTCATGAGCATTATGAATAAAGGATAAAAGGGAAAATGATATTAATTAAATATTAATATTATCATTTAAATGAAAAGGTACAATGGTTCAAATATCAAAAGACACAATGATTCAAATTCACACCGGTTGGAAGACTATATAAACAAGAAGGAATGGTGAGAACAAGTGTAGGTATTTTTGTTGAAGTATATATATTTATATATAATGGATTGAATGAAAGTTCATTCTATTAGGTTGTTTCCTGTTTACAAGTTGGGTCTTGTATGAGGATTGGATTCCTCACATCTCGGTTGGATCTGAGATCAACAAGATGGGACTTGTTATGAGGGTTGGATTCCTCATTTCTCAGTTGGATCTGAGAACTACAAGTTGGGTCTTGTAACAGAGATTTGGGTCTCTCATAATTGTATGAAGATGATATTCAAATATTGATCTTATGTATTCATTCAAGTTATTTAAATAAATAAAATATTTGTTCATTTATATATTGATTGAGAAAATGAAATAAATATTTGTTGTTTAGTTATTTTGTGAAAAGTGGAAAATTGTCCAAAGTTTTCTGACACTGATTCACCCGCCCCCTCTTAGTGTCAAGTATCCATTTCAACATTAACGACTACGCCTCAAGCATGAACGCCTCTGCGTCAGGGTGCATGTAATCCAGCAGGGCATTCAGTAACCTGGGTTGTGCCCTCATGAACAGACACTGGTAGAACTTCCATAATCCACATTGTTTCAATACGKCCATAGAAGCAGGGTCCTCATCAACTAGGATATSRATTTCCTCRTGTTCCCTCTCCCTCCAGTGGACATACATCATGTTCCATGACAATTCAAAGGGGATTTAGCTCTTGCATTTTGATTTTTTYCCACACTTTTGAGGGTGTACGYSGGATTTATTGGACACARTCGCATATGTACATTGGCAGACTRTTCTCTGCTTGCGTACATACAYGGKTTGTCCTTAGAMAACCTACATACATGTAGGGCCGCCCTTTTTTAAGAGGGTGCGTCACCCAAAAAACTAAAATCTATGCATAATTGAAGCATTGAAATGCAAGAGGGATGAGTTTATACTTACTTGGTCTGAGCAGAATTTCATTTCATCCTCTGAAGCTCTTGGAATCAACTCTTTTAGAAAAAGGGTCCTTTCTTCCTTTTGGTTAATTTTCAAATTGCAATGGTGAAAATGCGCTGTCAGCTTCTATTTATAGACTTTTTTGGCCCTTTTTGCTAGTTTTTTTATCCCTTTTGTCATTTCTTCTGGCTTTGAAATCATTTAAATTGGTTCTTGAATTTCTTTTTGGATGTTACGATGCACTTTTCCATTTTGGTTTGGTAACATTTTTGGGAGATGGGTCATTTTTTAAAGGTCCTTTGGTAAAAGTCACTTTTTCCAACTTTTTGCATATAGGTTAGGACTCCAGTTCCACTTTTTCATCTCGTTGTATTTTCCTCTTTGCCATAGGATCAATCCCACCAAAGTGCGACATGGGACCGTCATTTCTTCTTTAGAAGTGTCCTGATTTGGTGGTAGAGCCTACATTTACATGGATGCCCTAGATAGATCCTTGTTGCATTTTGGCATCCATGTTGTCGCTAATGATTTTAGGCTCGGGAGTCCTTGTTATTACTTTCATGATTACGAGTTTGAGTCTCATTCATCTAATGCACCATCACTCTTGGCCTAACCCTTAGGATTCCCAAATGAGCATGCTTTGTTGTCTTTCAAGCTCACTTTGAAATTTGAAAGTAACATCTGACAAGACTACATTTATGAATTTGAATCTTGTCTGGATTAAATGAGAAAAGTAACCTCTTGGAGTCTTCTTTAATCCCTTTTCAGACTCTCTAAACATGAAAATATTTTCAAGCAATATTGTTGTCCTTCGCGCTTGCCAAACTCAAATTCAAATGCATGTCTGTTCGATGGTAGTTTACCCCTTTTTCGGTCCGGATGGTCAATTTTACGAACAATTTCTAGGATCTTCGGTTCACTAGAAGAGTATTCTCAGGTATAAGTTTAACCCTTTTTCGGGCCTGAGGGACTAAATTTACGAAAAAGGAACCCCCATGGAGTCCATAGTTAAGCTCTTTTTAGACTCCCTAAAATTGAAAAGATCGTTGAGTAACCTTGTTCTTTCACACTCATTAAAATTGGTCCAGAGGAACATCTACTAGCATGAGTTTACCCCTTTTTCTGGCTTATAGATTATGGAGGAAAAAGGTACACCTCGAGAGATTTTTCTTGCCGAGAGATTTATCCTCAGTAAATTTTATAGTTTTTCGAGCTAAGGAGACTAAATCTAGAAAAAGGCGGTGAGTCCATAGTTAAGCTCTTTTTAGACTCCTTAAAATTGAAAATATTGTTGAGTGATCTTGTCTTTGTCACACTCATTAAAATGGTTTTTAATAGACATCTTTTTAGTGCTAGTTTACCCCTTTTTTGAACTGACCAGACTATTTTCAAAAAAGGTACCCCAGTGGAGTCTTCTTTTGCTTTTTTTCAGACTCTCTAAATGTGAAAAAGTATTGAGCTTACCTTCTCTGGGCTTGTTAAAAATTACATTGAAGGGGGTTTCATCGTGTCTTGCTAATAACGTTTTTCATCTCTACGTATTTGGACTAATGTTGGCTTCATGTTGCTCTCAACTGAACCTTTGAAGCATGCCTTATATGCAAGCGTTGTAGCACTTTGCCTCTACGACCTGACACCTTGACCCATGGAGGAATTTTCTCAAGTGTCCTTTTCCTGCACATGTCTCCTTTCTCTGAGCATTAGTGTGTTCCTTGCGCTTGGAGATAGTATGCTTGTGACACTCATTCCTCCTTTGTAATGTAGAATTCTTTTATTATTTTTTAAAGATCTTTGAAAAATTGAAAACGACAAAAAAATAAAAAATCCCAAAAAGAGGGGATGGGAAATATATATTATTTTTTAGCATCACAATGAGTTTCCCTTGGAAAAAGCACATCCTTTCATTTGTTTGTCATGATTTGGGATCTAATATTACCTTAGGAAGTTGTTCTCACTACTTAGAGTTGTGTCCTCCTCCATTTGGTTACTTTTCCAAACACATGGAGAGTTTTTGTTTTCCTCCTGCATTGTGAACTTATGTCAATGTCATGCTTCCTGATTCTAATCATCATTCGTGCTATTGTCCAAGGGAAGTTTCACCCAACCTGAGTAGGCCTTTCTACATTTTGTCTCTTGACCTCATGCCTGACCATCCCAAAAAGTCCAATCAAGTCCTTGTTTGAAATCAATGAAGTTCTCTTCCCGATCATCAAGATCCTCTTGTGTTTTCCTGAAGATTAGTTGAATACCTCTGGGTAGTGAAGTCATACACTCACATTGTACTCCTACTTGAGTTTTGAATATCTTGAAGTTGTTTCTCGAGCTATGAAGACCTCATCTCTAGCCATCAGGCATTGTTGGATTCTTGAAGATGGATACTATACTTGTATATCTTTGATTTTGAGATGTAGATCCGATGTGTATTGCTTGCAGCTACACTTTATATAGTTATATGACATGGATCTGTAGTATATTTGATTGGAAGCCATGATTTATTTCATCTTTAGCATTGGTATGCCCGCCTCAGAGAGACATTCTTATTTTTTCCAGATGGCACCTCCTGAACTCTGGTCCTAGGCTCACTCGTTTCGTACATTGGTGAATATTTTGTAATGTATTTCAGCCATCAGATTCTCTTCTGGAATCACACATTAGGGGGCATCTGTTATAAATCTAAATTTCTCTACATATGCATACCTAGCATTTGGCCCTCTTACCTGCATTTTTTGCCAAGCCATTACTGAGCTGCTCTTCTAAAAGACTCATTTTTTGAAGATGTACGCATCCTGCACCAATACTTCCCATGTACATACATTTTATGCACCACTATAGCCCACATACGTACGCATGTTGCACCACTACAACCTGCATATGCTTGCAAAATTTGAAAAAGATAAAAAGTTGCAAGGAATTCGTTGAGATTACGAGCTATTGGGTAGTTTCCCAACTAATACACTGCCTATAATCCACCACCCAACTGAATAGCCATACTTTTTTCATAAAAAAGGAGTTGTTGGGGTCTCATTCCACATATAGACATAAGAACAGTGAATCTACACTCATTTCACATCCCCTCCTCGCCCCAATAATTTTCATCCCTTTTGTGAGAATTGCCTCAGAATTCTCCAATTTTCCTTCCTTCCTCCATCAGAAACCCATTATACTTCCCAAGAAGAAGGATGAGAGGAGAATCCATACAGAGGTGCACTTGGAGCTTGGTGAAGAGGATCCTGGAACAGGTTCGTAGAGTAGTAGTCGTATTTGGTTGTAAATGATCATTGTATTATCAATAAAAGAACTATTTTTCCTGTCCCAAATCATGATGTGTCGAATGTTTCCATTTGATATATGTTTTATTATAACATATAACCCTTGATTTATATATGAGTTTCATGCTTGTAGTTTTATGTTTATCTATATTTTAATACAGGCCATCCTTGGGAGGAGATTTGCAGTCAGCGAAGCTATCAAGGATGAGAGGATCATCACCAGACGCATCGTAGAGGTACAGTTACCTAATCCTTCTCATTTTTCTTTTTGTGTACGATTATGGGATATGTTTGGGGTATTTAGAGAAGTATGAGACTTTTAAATGATTATGGATCTTCCTACATTGTAAACCCTAGTGTATCCATAAGGGTTTTTTCCTACTAGCACTGATACACAATCCTATAGCTTAACCTCAGACCTCAACAACCAGGAAAAAGAATCCTCCTTCACTTATGTCTTAATGTTCTCATATGATGAAGACTACCTATCACATGGGGCCTCACATGATGTGCCCTAGGAAACCTACGCGGGTGCCTCATGGGACATGTTATGCCTGAACCATAAGGGAGATCCAAATTAGGGTTTTACAGAAACCCTCACTTTCTACAGATATGAAACTTTCTCTCTCTTTTTGCTCCTTCTCGGCTACCTCATACTTGTCGTCAAATTCACCAATAGACCAAAATATTATACCACAACATTCTCACAAGATAGATATTCAATGTAAGTGTGTGTACTTATGATAGACTCCTTGAGGTGTATTTATACTTTTTCTAGGTAACATCTTTCCTTAATCTTAGGGATTCTAGTAATTTCTTTTCAAAACCACTTTACCCTTTCAATAATGACTTGTAACCAATTAGGGGATTCTTAACCATTATTTGGGGCTTCCAAATTCATGGGGACATATCTCCCTAACTATGAGGAACCATGTGGATTACTACCTATCACCTAAAAAGAAACGATAAGGACTATCCATTTATGAGTGTCTTATCTGCATTTACATTTTCCTTCATGTCCATATTCTATAAACAACTTTGGGTCCCATAACCACACCTTTGGGGCTTCATGTAGACTTCATCAAATTCACCCAATACATATGCTGACATAAACCAATCCATCAATAAAAAATAACTCACAATAAATCTCAACCATATCTCTAGGGCTTCCAGACTTCTCCAAGGGTTGACATCAATCTCTAATGGTTGACATCAATGAAAACCAATTGTCCAAACCAACTAGCCAACAATATCTCCCTTTGGAATTGATGGCAACACCAACATTAATGGAAATAATGATGGAAACACTCATGCTCCAACACTCATGCTCCCCCTATTTCCATTGCTCCTCATCAATGTTTCTCACTCTCCCCCTTTGACATCAATGGAAAAAGGTCTCTCTCCTTAGGTTTGATCCCCCTATCTTCATGCACATTTTCTTTCTCTTTGTTTTCATT
>JASDQU011312382.1:0-11593 GCA_032191745.1 Picea mariana
GAGGTAGGCCTTTTACCTTTTCTTACTAGCATATTTGTTTATATAACATACTTGAGAATATAGTTGATTTATGCAGTCATTTCTGTCTGTTGTGGTTTACCCCTTTTCATAGAGAGATTTTCCTCGTAACAGAATTGGTGACCATACTGGGGTTTGAATATTCTTTCTTGGGGTTTGGACTATTTTTCTCCTTAGATTTCTCTTGTTCCTATTGTGTTTCATGTCGTATCATTGCTTGACAACCTTTGTTCACTCTGGGTCTGAGTTTTTCATCCTTCTCCCTTGCCTAGATTTGTTTTTGAAACATATACGTGATTTTTTTCTTGACAGTCGCGTATATACATGTGTTGTCCTTCTGTAATTTGCATACATACGTGTTGTTTCCTTGAACAATCGTGTACATCATCCTTCTTTTCTTGTTTACTAGGTTTGGTGGTTGTTGGGTAGGTTTTGTTGATTGTTGAGTCATCTTGGATCTATGTAGTGATTGTTAAGTGTTTGTGGGATGACAGGAAACCTATCTTGGGTTGAATTTATGGGCAGAGTCTTTCCAATCATCTTTTCATTTTGATTGTCCTTGTACATTGGGTTGGGTGTCTTTCTTCTTGGTATCCTACTTGAGTTGTCTATTTCTACACATAGTAGAGTTTTTATATATCAAGTTGTTGTTTAGTCCATGCATTTTTTTTTTTTTTTATATTGAAAATACAAAAATATTAGGCATTTTACATTGCTTGGAATTTTGATATTTTGAGTCTTTGTCGTTAGCTTAGTGCATTTAAAAAACAATTTCTTCTTTACTTCAGAATTGCAGAGTTGAAATTGAAAATTGCAATGTTTTAAGAAGCATATCATCGATTTAAAATTAAAGTTAGAACTTTGCATTGTATTCATATTTACTTTATTTGTTGAGTCATAACATCATGAGTTTCACTACCATACCTTTTTGAGTGAGCACATCCACTAAAATTAACGCTATAATTTAAAATTGATTAGTAATGATTTTATTTTCTAGGGTGCACAAACTACCTTAGGATTAGTGCCCTGGAATAGGATTTTGTGAGTAAACTTCTCCAAGGCTATTAACTCAACATATCTGTCTGAAAAAGGGAGTGGATAAATCCATTGTATAATTTGTAATATCAGGGGACTTTGCTCACACCGGAGTTAATCAAGAGGTCATGGGTGGTTGGTTGAATGGATATCCCCCTGATACCTTCTTAGCGTCAGAGATATTTCTGGGGATCTATTCATATCTGGGAATCTTGCTAGTGCCCTTACCTCTGTGAGAGGAAGTGATTTCAATGTTTTGGGCTTTGCTACCCTTCCCATACGGTGGACATGACTTACGACTTCTCTCTTCTGCATCGGTTATACATTGGTTGCTTAGTTTCTTGACTTAGGTGCCACATAGGTTACTTTGCATGGGTTATTCTGTAGGTACCCCGGGTCAGATAAGGGTTGGAAAACACACAACCTTTATGGAGGATTACCTCTCCAGGAGGATATAACCGACTATTTCTTAAGCCCACAAGGTCCCTTATAACTGATTCTATTACATCTGATCTTTAGCAGGGAGTATTAGGCCCCTCTTGGGCGAGACATACCTTCTTTAGGGAGGGAGGCCCATTTGAGCCACTTTACCTCATTTGTGCGCATATTGGTCATTTGATTTGTGGTGTGCTCTTTGATTACTAGTCGGCACTAGGATTTATTTTTTGTATCTTGAGTCTTAATTCATCATGGATTTAGACTAGCCTCCCCACCGGTCACGTCGCTTGTTACAGTTACCACCAGATTTTGAGTGTTTTCCTTCTAAAAGGCATAAAGTGATTAGATGTGGTACACACACATCCACTATTCAAACTTGTGATTCTACAAGGATGAGTACTGAAATGAGTCTTCAGAATACTGGGAGCCCATCGACTCCCACACCTATTGTAGTTAATGGAACCCCTTCGACTCCTGCAACCACAATGGATGTAGTTCCAGAGAAACCTATCATTACTACTACATGTCCTATAGGGAATGATCAATCTCTTTACTTGAACCCATTTGGGTCTATTGGTCATTCACCGGGATATAATGTTTAGTCCATCCCTATGGACTATAGTCCTTTTCCCTACTGTATGCTAAATTTTACTTCACAGTTTTCAAACTCCATCCGAGCTGTTGGCCTTAATGATAACATTGGACTTGGGGGAACTACACCTCCTTATACTCCATTCTCATTTAGTGGTTCTCAAATCCCTCAAGTGACTCCTAATATGGGAGGAATTCCTTCTTTTAACCATGGGTCTAACCATCTTGCTTCTTGGTGGAGGAACCAACTTGGCAGACAATATTCTTCTCAAGTTTCATCCTATACTCTCACCTCCTCAGTGTTGATTCTGACCAACACATTTGGCATGAAGAATCCACCTTTATCCTTTGGATTCACATCCGGAGGAGGTTAGTTTCACACCTTGGGAAACCATCAACCCAGAGCCACTTCGAATGGGGGCAATTTTTAAAACCCCCATCAGAAAATTCCTACCAGAATGATTCCCATGTTGGCCCTTGACCAATTTTTGGAGAACCTTGGTCATGTTTGACCATTTTGGGGACTTCGAAAGGCTAGTCAAAGATGAAGCACCAGGCGAAGCGGGGATCGTTGGATCTCTCCCCCTTTTGTAGGCTTTTTGGGTTTAGCATTTATGTAACAGGTATGGGATGTCGGCCCATGGCTATTACCCATGCTTAGACCCCTTTTATAATATATAAATAGATATCTAGGTGATGTAAGAAGAAGTAAGTTGTAAGCTAGTGAGCTAAGTGAAAATAGTTGTAAATGCTTTCTGCATACTTTGTGTTGAGAACTTGCAAAGCTAAGTGAAAGTGATTGTAAGAGGGCTCTGTGATGTTCTAAAATCGGGGAAGGAGGATCTGGAGAGGTGCGCGTAGATATCATGTCCTATGCGGAGTGGGTTTTGTGGCTCTATGCATGTAAGAGTATTGAAAGAAGATAACAAAGAAGACGAAGAGCTGGTGGACGTAGCCCCACGTTGGGGGTGAACCACATATATCCTGTGTTATGGTTCTTTGTGTTATGTTGTTCATGTGGTTGTGTATTTATTTTCTTAGTGCTTATTCTGGATGAGTGTTTAATTCTTAGTGATATGAATGAATGCTAGATCTGATTTATTTCTATATGCTAAGTTCTTGGATGTGTTAGATATTTTTGAATACTGCGTTGTTTTGTAATTAGGGTTTTACCTGGGATGTGAATAAAGGGTAAAATCTAATGAATGTAAATTGTTAAGTGCTTTGTTAAGTATTTTGATCACAGATCTCTATCCTAGCTAGGTTGTAGACACTTGAGTCCTACAACCCCCCTGCCTCTACCTCGGGTGAGACTTCATCTGCTTCGCAGGTGTTTCCGAAAGGGCTGATAGTTGAGGTTTTTTTGGTGCATTATTGAAGCGTTGAACCCTAGGTTTGCCCCTGTGCCTACAAATGGTTCTGTTGTCAGGACCTGAAACTGTGATTGCTGGGAACTGAATAAAAGAGAAATCTTTGTGTGTAGATCTGTTTCCCTATTGCGCAATACTCTACTTGACTTGTGAAGCTTTGTGCTAAGAAGAGAAGTCTGATCTGAAGAAAAGAGGTAAGATATTAAATATTTGTACTCTGATAAAGGTAAGATAAGTGGAGATTTTTGTTTCGAAAGAATGGATCTAGGTATATGTGATGGATTTCGTCCTAGTCTGAAAACTAGGGCACAACTATAAGAAATAAGATATGATATGAATAGATCTGATAGAAATAGTAAAAGATATGTTAATTATATGCATAGAAAGAATTTTTGGACTAACAAGTGGATGCAGATCCTAGAAAGAATTTTTTGCAGGTCCATCACTGTGATCCCAGTGCGCAGTACAGGAAATATTGGGGATCAATTAAGAGAAAGAGAGGATTAAATCTTTGTTATAGTTGCAGAAGACCAGTACATATTGCTAATGAATTCCCTGGGAGAAGTCCAATTTGCCTTTGTTGTAAAGCTACTGAACATGAAGTTTTGGGTTTCCCTAGAATGATTGCTAAAGTGGAGAAGATGAACATGAGACAAGAAAACCATGAGGAAGGTCAAGAGACTAAGAATATGCTAAATAAACAGAAAGAATCAGAGGCTATATTATTGCAGATGAAAGAAACACTGAATGATCACAAAGACATCAGTTTATAAGAGATTTTAAAAGAGAAAGAGTGCATAGAAACAAGAATAGGAGACTTCGACATAGACTGTGTATTGGATGCAGAAACACAGGTGAGCATTATGATAGAAAGTACTTGGAAAATATTAGGAAATCCTGGTATGCTTCCTTCATTGGGAGGAATAGGATTTTTTAAAGGAAAGATGATGACCCTATGTGGAAGACTTGCCCATGTACCTATGGTTGCTCATGGAACATCGACAGAAGAAGAATTCGAGGTCATTAAGTTTGCTGATAGCAACACTCCCTTTGCACTTTTGTTAGGAAAGACTTGGATCGAGAGAGATCATATTCGAAGGAGACAAGAAGAGGAAGCTATAGACCAAAAAAAGAAAGAATTAAGGGATTTCATAACTAAGAGAGTAGCGCACTTAATAGAAGAAGAAGAGGACAAGTTGAAGAAACTAAGGGCCAGAGACTTAGATGTCGAAGTTGAAAGAACACAAGAAGGATTAAAGAACCTATCCATATAGGAGAGTAGAGCACCTACTCCAGAAAAAGTAAGAGAAGAAGTATTACCCTCGAACCTTGTGAAATATCCTCAACAGTTTGAAGTTACTATGCTAAAAAAGATAAGAACAATAATGGAAAGAGGAATCTAGAGACGCACATAAAAGAAATTTAGAAAGCTAAGTAAGAATAAAGAAAAGCTAGAAAAATTGCAGGAGGTTCCAGAGAGGACTTCCTAGAAGCTAGACTTGCAGAAATCGAACCTTGCTGGAATAGAAGAACAACACAGATTTTCACTTCACCACGACGAAGCAATATGACCGTTGGAGGTTCCCCGACCATTAGAATGATGCTCCAGAATGGTTAGAAACATAATTATTGTCAGAACGTTCACCATTGGACCATTGGGACCGCACCATAACAGATGGAATTGCATTGATTGAGGCATTCCTGCCCGTTGGAGGAATCCGTTACGATGTTATCTATTTAACCCGTCAACTATCTTAACATGGAAATTTTTTCCAAATGTGTTTATCCAAGCCCAGAGAGAACTAATCTCTTTTGTGTAGTGCTTATTGTAACCTCTCCACCCGTTCTACTACCTTGATTGTTTATTCACCGACCCGAGATACCTGATCTTGAGTGTGTATGTCAGGAGACCTTAACGAAGTAGAGAAATCCTTCGAAGAAATCCTCATATACCTCATGGTTGAGAAGGTCCTATCCACAGGAGTACATGCCTCATTGATGAGAGGAGTGCAAGCATACCCATCGACTGCAGGTCGATTTGGGCCCTTCCAAACTGCGACAGAGAAGAGAAGCAAGAATCGTGATGAATTGGCAAACACAAATCTCATCTTGTCACTCCTTCCTGACTACATCCTACCTCTGGCTAGTGCGGTTAGTCGTGACAGCGACCTGAGGGATTTTTACTATACACTTATTACTGCGTACCTCCTAAAGGGGATACCTGCAGTTGGACTACAGTTAGGACATATTATGACACTAAATATTAGTGACTTCAACTTAGTATACCGCAAGAACTATGGCATGCTTGTACCACACAAGTAATTGACAAAGAAAACAAGGAAGAATTTGAAGATAATCCCCTAGCCTTGGACCATGGACATTGCAAGATCAACCATCCTCAATGTGATGAAGATACCACACTTCGATAGACATCAGGAGGTTAATGCGTGCATTAAAATCCTCTTGTCATTCTACCGTGGTGGTTAGCTGTGGTTGGATCGACGCATTATAGTAGATCCAGTTTTGATCCACTGGATCACTGGATTAAGCATTCAAGGAACCGACCCTCGGTATTTTTACCTAGGGACGGCTGTAGATCGCGCCCTGGCACAATGCATAAAAGAAACTTATGGAAATGTAGAGAAATGGAAATGAGGCTACAAGGTAGCCTCCATCCAGAATGGAGAAGTGCACCTAGATTTCTAGTTTATCATTGGTAAGCTCATCAAGAATAATTGACCAATGCAGGTCACAGGGTTCGTCGTCAAACTCGCAGGAAAATTCATCAAAGGGATGAAAATGAACTGGGCAATCTACCTCATCAACCAGTTGGAGAAATATTTTCATCAAGCACAGGACCAGGGCTATGAGTTTCATTTTAGCTGGTTGTTGATTATCATAGCCTTCATTGCTTGGGAGTTGCTAGAAGGAGTGACCTTTCCTGAAATTGAGTCATCTGAACCACTATCAGAAAAGTTGACTATGCTCTGGTATTTAAGTGACATGGAAAAACAATGGCAATCTAATGTGGTGTTCCACACATATTATTTACAGTTGAAGAGGGTCATTGAATCTTTCCCTTACATGACATCGAATACACTGCACAGTTTCATGCCACTTGCGAAGTTCCACATAGATAGGAATTTCATATACATCACTACGCATGGGGATGAACACAAGGAAGAGCTCCAGTCCTATTACAAAATCACATAGGAGGACATGGAAGAAATAACCAAGGAATGGCCTGCAGAGTTCCTTATACCGGTCAAACAGAAAGAACTCTCTGATCTCGACCTCATAGAAAGTCCTGTAGTTACTTGAGAAGAATATGATGGACCTAGCAGTAGTAGGAGGAAAAAGAAGGAAGAGGTACAGGAATTGAATAGTGCATCAAAGGAAACTACACCAGATTCACCTGAAGGAGGAGGAGGTTACGAAGTAGACAAAGAAGAGGATGAAGGGGAAGAAAACAAGCAAGAATGGGGTGAAGTGATACCGCCTAAGGATCCCATCGCAGAGGCTAAGAAATATAAGAAAAGAAAGGTTTCCCAGACAAAACCCTCAACATGGAAGAAATCACGAGAAAGTAAACCTCCATTTCATACTGTTATCATGGTAGATGATATTGACCTCATCATCGTCGCTGTATCAGATACCTCTTAGGAAATTTTGCAGCGAAGTGAAGAAAAATAGAAGACACTATTTGAAAGGATCGAGACAGAGCTCAAAGGGGTACAACAGGCTCTTTATTCGAGCCGCAAAGTGTCTACTGAGCCGTTGTCAGCAGGGCACATTGAAATAGGAGATGAGCCTGACCAACTATACAAATTAGCAGATTCAATAGAGGCTCACCTTTGTCGGTTCCAGGAGGAAAAGGATCAGGCCATAGAGGCATTAAACAAAGAAAAGTAAGAATCCCTAGAGCAATGTCAGGTTTCACAGCAAGAGGAAGATGACCTCCAGGCAAAGTTTGAATAGGATAAAGCATAGATCTAGAAGAAAAAAAAACAACTTCTCGCAGAGCTGATTGGAGTTACATAAGCAATCACTAGAGCACTTCGCTCTATGTTGGGCCCCACACAAATAGAAGAAGAAATTCTGGAGAGTCAAGTGGAGAATATCGCTGAATCTATTCAGCAGCTTCAAGCAAGAGTGACAAAACTGGAACTGCAAGTCGTGCCAATCACTCCGCGGGAAGTGCGAGATCAGAGGGAAGAAACTGCTCGATGCGTAGTCAAAAGAATCAAGGAATTGTCCTTAGCATGCAAGAAATTAAGAAGTTGAAGTGCGCATAACTATGAGCACCTTGCAGAGGACCCAAGACTAAGGACATTTGAGTCACAACTCTAGGAGGCAAAGAAAAAAGAAACGACAATACAAGCATAGTTGAACCCACTGTGAGCAGTCAAGAGGATGAGAAGGTCCCAGTAACAGTGCACCATTCAGCAACAAGTCCATGCCATACAGAGTAAAGTCATGGAAGTGACATAGAGGCTACAACTAGTGAAAAATGAAGCCTACACACTTTTTGAGGAGATTGAGGGACAAGGTGCACAGATAGAAAAAATAGTCACCATGGTGGAACAAAGATTGGAAGGATCGGTGACCAAGAAAGTTATTCAGGAGTTTGTCGAGTAGGAGGCTCTGGGTAAGAAGCACTTTGAAGTAGAGTTGCCTATATCAGAGTGACTTGGTATGAGTCATAGGTGATTGTTGGGGGCCTTTTGGCCCTCGACCAAGTTGTTGGGCCCTTCATTCTGGATA
The DNA here is from genome assembly GCA_032191745.1 of Picea mariana. Classification (NCBI taxonomy): domain Eukaryota; kingdom Viridiplantae; phylum Streptophyta; class Pinopsida; order Pinales; family Pinaceae; genus Picea; species Picea mariana. The sequence continues at coordinate 8,217 of JASDQU011312382.1, forward strand.
AGGAACTGTGTAAGTTTTGACTAAGCATGAGTTGAGTAATCTTCATCAGAGGCCTAGATTAAGAGAAACATAAAGAAATTGTGAAATTCAATGCAACGCCAGCTAAACAACAATTGGTTTCAAAAGAACAAGAAAGCATGCAATCCGAGAAGGAAGACACAAACCAGAGATATATAGGTCTGAACATAATTGAAAACGGTTGGTTGGTCGGGTTGTTGGTTCGTGGATTGGCTGATTTAGTCATTATTGTTGTTGTTACCCAGTCAGATTATTTTTTGATGATTGTGGTAAGTCGAGTAAATTCAAGTATTGAGTCTATAATGAATCGGATCTATTAGTTTGAGAATTGGATCTCTGCGACATGATTCCAAATCCAAGAGTCTGTACAACGCACTACTCTGTAATTTTGAGCCTGTAATCAGAGAAAAATTCTAGAGATAATATGAAGAAGGAACTAAATTTTCAAATATGATGTGTCTTTGTGTGTTTACTTATGCTTTACAGTATTTCCTTATCACTTATGAGTTCTATTTGATGGTTCTACATTTAAATTCTTGCTAGCAATGTCAGTAGGTTCAATTCTCGCACATGTATGTTTCAAATCTGTTCATGTCTCTTGCGCAAGATTAGGAATGAGTCTTGAAGGCTCTACAAATCCTCTTAAGTCTTTTCCCTACCCTTCCCTATATATTTGCATCAGCAGTGCTTTGGGTGAGACTTCTTTTTTTCGGAGGAGATGAAAATTCCAACGCTCTAGACTACACGGTACCTTTTGTTGGTAACTTGAGAAGGACCGTGGTATGATCAAATTTGTGCCAACAAAATGGTTCCCTTGTTGGGACCTATGTTAAAAGGGAACCTATAGGGAGAATGCTTCCACCGATCCATAGATCTGGTATTGATCAATGGTGGGAAAGGAACTAATATGCCTTCATATGGAGAGAAGAGGAACTAAGGAAGCAATATTTTACTTAGAAAGATCGAGCAACCGATACGATATTTTCTAGGTCCAATTCCCGAAAGAATTTTTTAACAAGATAAAGAGAATCCAAGAAGCTCCAGAGTACTAGGGATGGGCCAATAATATCTGTGTGAGGGATACCAAAAATATAGCAGCACTCCAGAGGCTGGATTGTCCAATTGTGTGAGCAATTGATTTCTGGGTTAGCACCACATTAGAAGGTTATATCATTGAATTTGCAGCCAAGAATCACTAGTCCTTCTCACAAGAAGAGGCGGTTTTCAAGAAAGACGAAAGGGGAAGACTGTTGAGAGAAATCCCCCTATGGATTAAGGTTTTCTTTGGTGGAGGAAGGGATGTTGATTATGTACCCAACTAAGATGGAAGCGTAAACACCCTCGCTTGGGGTAGGGTGAGGCAAGGTGAGAGTCATGGCATGAGAAAAAGGAAGTGTTATTTGACAAATGGGGGGGAAACAAAAAGAAACGGACCAAAGATATCAGTGATCCTTGAAGATATCCACCATAGTTGAGAAGTGTTGGCGTGGAAAGATCAAGAAACAAGGGAGACATTCTGAAAGGTTGAGGAGATAAGGCAGATCAAGAGAAGCAGAGGAGAGATAGATGGAAGAATTGCAGAAGATGAGAAGATGGGAATGACTAGCCATTAAAATATTAAACGAGAGAGAAGCGCAGAGAGAAATAAGTACCTAGGATGTGGGACAAGAAGAAGAAGCTACAGATGTAACTGAGGAATAAGTTGGCATGAATCTTGGAGAGGAGAGAGAAGATTCAGCCCCAATAACATGAGAGATCAGGAATCCGAATGAAGAGATCGTCCCAATGGAAGCAAATGAGACCCCCCAGATCAAAGAAACCACCCCGAAGCCAGTGATGCCAGCCCCGAATCACCCATACCCTAAGTGTCTTATATACAAGAAGTAATTATGATACTACCTTCTCATGCTAGTTCTTTTCCAGTACAATTAATTAGTCAGTCACAACTAGGAAGTGCGAGTACAGGGAGGATATTGGGATCCCCTGGTAGATTGAAAGAAGGAAAGTTAGGATTCATATTGATAGGAACAATAAGATTAGTAATGGCCAGCCATGCGGGAGGTTCGATTGCTCGATACCCAAATTTTTGGGGTAAGGGAGATGAAGACGTTGAGCAACACTGGTTCTTGTGTGAAGAAATCAGAAGATCCAGAGGGACTTTGGATGAAAATAAGTTGGTCAAGTTCCAAACTACATTAAGAGGTCACGCTCTCAAGTGGTACATGTAGATCATTGAGCCAGGAGTGCCAGGGACGCAAGGTCAAGTGTTCACACTCGGCTAGGTACAGACAAGGTTCATAGCAGAGTTCAAACTACCCCATTCAGAACAATAGGCTCTATCTGAGTTATGCGAGATCCAACAGCGGGAAGGTGAATCAACCTGGGAATACAACCAGAAGTTCAAAGATGTCATAGGTAGGTTGGCACATTCAATCCACGAAGAACATCAAAGGAATTGGTACATTCAGGTATTTCTTCCCCTGACTCAGATTTTGCTAACACAACAATGGATATCCACATTAATAGACACCTTGGAAAAATTGATGAATATTGAAGCCATGGCGGGATACCCTGGGAACCTGAGAGTAAATAGACCCCCAATGAATGTGAATCTGGCGTAGCTATAGGGGAAAATATCGACACTTACAGAAAATATCCTGACCAAGACGACCACAGGTTTGGTGCATCGAATGTTATACAGAAGGTCATTTGGTGAATGAATGTCTGTGAATAAGGGGAGTGGGATCCCCTTAGAATCTGATGGTACCCCCACCAGGACCCACTAGCGGATTTTCATAAGTGTCGACGAACTCACCATTCCATAACCCCACCCCATATCATGCTTTCCTAAGAGACCAAGCAGCACCGACATCGGAGTATTGTGAGATCTGTCGAATCCATGGGCATGGGCCAAGACAGTGCCCCATTATGGATAAATATTCAATAGTGCCAAACACTATACACTGTGAGTTATGTGCATCTACCACACATACTAATAATCTATGTAGAGCATTGGATGCACTTGCAGACAGGTTAGACCGAATGGCATTCAAGGTGAACAAAAAGCCTCAGGGACCAAGAAGAGGTCGAGGAGGTAGAGCTTTAGGAGAATCTAGAGGAGGGAGAACTGGGGGAAGAGGACCATGCAGATGTTATAAATGTGATGAGAAAGGTCACTTGGCTAGAGACTGTCCTTATCCAAGGTGGCCACGGTGCTCTCACTGCAGAACCAATGGGCACGCAACATAAGACTGCCCAAAGTTAATCGCAAAGTGGGAATACAAAGTAGGAAAAAGAGGAACTAACCTTATCAATTCAGAAATAGAGAGGATTTCTAAGGGACGATTTCCAAACCTTAA
>JASDQU011312384.1:0-14330 GCA_032191745.1 Picea mariana
ATTTAGAACTTTCTAGAAATCTAATCAACAATAAAATGAGAATTAGATTTGAAATAAAATCAACAAATTGATTTAGAAAAAATATGCAATTAAAAAACTAAATTTTCCTTACTTTAAACAACAACATATTACCTCAGTATCATTTCCCTTGAGTTTGAAGAGATCTGGTTTGATGTTGTGGAGACTTCATTGCTTCCTCAATCCATCACAATTTTCACCATGGCTCTGATACCATGCTGATAAAGTGTCCTCAGACACGTAATTTGATAAGGAAAAAGTGATTACAATCTGAAGTGAGAACTCATAATCTACTCCTTAACATCAATTGAAGAAGGATCTAGTTTATATAGCTCAACTCTAAACTAAAAACTAGGAGAACAACCAATCACATAATCACATGAGTGTAATAGGTGTCTTTTACATAGAAGTCATGTGCCCTTATCTTAACAAACTAGAATAAACTAATTTCTTAAAAACATTTAATATAGAAAATACTTAGACCATAGAACTTTAGGATTATGAGGTGTCCTTTACATAGAAGTTAGGTGCCCTTATCTTAACAAACTAGAATAAACTAATTTCTTAAAAACATTTAATCTAGAAAATACTTAGACTATAGAACTTTAGGATTATGAGGCTAACAAAACATAGACCAACATCGCAATGAGATAAACATTTCATGACGTCGCATTGTGACGAATATAACCCACTATTGGACTATGAGAAACATTTTCCAACACCATAATGTGACAAAGAAAAACAATTCATCATAATTTGATGACCATAACTTTATGATGTGATGTGATGAACAAAAGCTTATGTCATAATGTGACAAACAAAAATTGATGTCACAATGTGATGAAGAAAAGTTTATGTCTCAATGTGACAAAAAAAACATGATCAACATTGTAATGCAATAGTGCCATAGTAAACTATGGTTAAACATAATCTACTCGGCCCACCATAATCACATCGACATGGTCAAGGAAGGTCATCCAAGGGCATGTTCAACCATAATAAACCCCGATCAAACCATAGTTAACCATGGTCATGGTCAACCATAGTCAACCATGGTCATTGTCAATTAATGTATTAATGTATCAATACTTTAATAATGTATTTGTTATTGTATTACTACTTTAATAATGTATTATTATTTTATTAATGTGTTATTAATGTATTAATAATATAATATGTTACATTATACATTAATGTATTAATACATTAATTTTTACATTGCATTAATATAATTATTTATTAATACTTTAATAATGTATTACTAAAGTCATTAAGCTCGATGTATTACTACTTTATTAACATTTTTTTTATGTATTAATACTTTAGCAATGTATTACTTTACATACTAATGTTAACTAATACTTTAACTTTTACATTACAATCATGTATTCATACTTTAGTAATGTATTACTACTTTATTAATGTATTAATGCTTTAGTAATGTTTTTATTAAAAATGTTTTAATGTATTAATTAATTAGATTAATACATTGTATACAATATTTTATTATTCATGAACATAAGAAACCAAATCATAGTCAACCATTTATTTAACAATGTATTATTAATTTAATAATATATTATTAATATATTACTTTATTAGTGTATTCATACTTGAACAATACATGAATGTACTAATTAATTAATACATTACATTATTACTCTAATAATACTTTAATATACACATTAGATTACAGTAATGTAATAATGTATTGTTAATGTATTAATATTTTAAATGTGATATTAATACACTATTAATGTATTAATGTAACAATTAACTAATACATTACATTATTAATGTATTAATACTTTAATTTATACATCACATTATTAATGTATTGTTAATGTATTAATATTTTAATAATATCTTATTAAAAACATTAACTTCAATATATCACTCCTTTATTAATGTATTAAATTATTAGTATATTAATAAGTTATTAATGTACTAACCCAGATGGGGTGACACGAGGCGAGATCGAGAGGACAATTGGCCGAGATAGATGGCGAGGGGAATTAATGTCCCAGGCCACCACCCCTCGAGGATATAACTCCCCATGAAGCACACATTGATGACATTTAACTCAGTGCACCTGAACAAGCACTCAGACGAGTGCTCCAGCCAGGCCACAGGTACCAAGAGCTTGAACCAATCCTGTCATCCTTCAATGGCGATGGGAGAGGTTTCAATGGCCCTCAGAGGCGTTAAAATTGTCCAAGGCGCGTTCTTTCTCCTATTCGCTGCAAGCTACCATTCCAGCACTGTGTCTCTCGGCCCTTCTAAATTCTATGCTCACACTTTGTGTGCCTTATGCGTCTACCCAGACCACTATCGCCCCCCCAGTATCCCTATGCTTCTTCCCACCATGCCTCGGGATAGAGGCAAGCCCAAGTGAGCCACCAAAAACAAAAATGCTTACACCTGTGGCAATTGACTCACATCTTCCTAAGGAGCTCTGCTTGCCCATTTTATCCACCCTTGCAAACACACTAGAAACTCTCATTCCACCCTGTGCACCCCAAAATTGGAGAATTCGCCACCCCAAACCGAGACCTCCTTGCGCACACTAAAGGAGGAGACCCCGCCCCCACTGTGCATTCTCCACCAGTGCCTCTTCATTCCTCGGCCAACACTTCGAGGGAAAAGACACCTCAGGGCCTCAACTTGGATAACGGGGAGGCACCACCTCCACTTCAGCACGCAAGGCAACCCTCTGCTTCGTAACCAGGCCCAAGCCTGAGGAACAAGACAAGATCACCCTCAATGACTTGCCTCCCAAGTCCCTCCATCCTCGATTTTCAGCCTCACTAGTGGGAAGGTGGTTGCATTGTTGAGGAGGAAATCCCTCCCAGCTAGCAAGTTTCAAAAGAAGGGGTGAACATCCATTATCTAGCAGAGGAGCATCTTGAAATCCTTTTTGATATCAAGCAGCGACAGGATGAGCAGGCACATGGACAAAGGATCATCAACCAATGATTGGATCTGTTGTTTGAGGCTTTCTCAGACCCTCCAATGCCAATAAGCTACCCCACTTGCAACCAAAAGTTTGTCCCGACCTTCACTTCTAATGGACACCTAGGTTACCATTTTGCTTGACATGGACTACCCAAGACTTTGTTTTTTGTCAATTATAGTTTTAAATCTTTTTTACAGTTGTATAACTAGCATAGTAATGGCGGCTCTGTATGAAGCTCGCCTTAGGTTAGCGAGTTGGAACGACATTCCAGTTGAAACTCTCAGTATTTTTTTACAATTTTTTAATGAGCTTCATAGCCATGATAGATCTATCATCGCTTGGAGCCACCTGTTTTGGTTTCCCTTCTGTGGCATGACATGTGGCTTCCAAACGATTCACAACCGCACACTCATGATATAATGTAAGGTTCTACTTTTTATTTACAAAAAAAAAGTTATTAATGTACTAAACTTTAGCAATGTATTCTTTAATGCATTTAATGCATTTATTGGTATATTTAATATAATACTTTATTAGTGTATTAATACTTTAGAAATGTATTAATTTATAATGTACTATTATATAAATTAATTAATACATTACATTAACCTCTCTCGCGTTCTCGACTCTGCCTCTCTCCACGACGACGTGTCTTCCTTCGGTGGTTTTGGATTGGATCTGAGGCGTCGTTTGGGCGGCCCTTGGCCTCGATGGGGTTCTTGCACTCCGGTCTGCTATGGCTTCGTCCTCGTGGGATGCTTTGTTTTCCCCCGCCTCTTTCCATGAACGTGAGTCTCTCCCTTGACTATCTTGGGCTTGGTTTACTTGCATCCTTGCTGGTGGCTTCACCCCCATGGGCTCCCCACCTTGTGTGCATCGGTTCCTGGCGTGCTCCTTTTGTATCGCGCAACCCTTGGCCTAGATGTGGTTTTTCTCTATGGCTTGGCATAGATTTTACTCTGGTTATTATCATGATGGGAGGTACTATGCCTCTCGAACCTCATGGGGCTTCATCCTATCGGTGGCTCCCTCCCTTGGAGCTTTGGTGGATAGGTTTTGGGTGCAATGATTGTTGGGTTTTTTGCTACTCTTTGGGGGTTGGATCATAGCTTTGAGGTCCATCTTTTGGGCATGCAGTGTGGATCTACACTTTCAAGTCCTTAGATGCTGGTTTACGCAGTTATTGTTATAATTTTTTCTACTCTTTTACCCATGATTGGGGAGTGCTTCATGCACCAATTTGATGTTTGACTTGACTATGACTATATAAAAACAAAATTGTTAATATTAATATATATTAAGATTTTCTTGTTATCACTATATTAAAAAAAAATCGCATCAATAAATTAAAATATGTAAAATATGAATAAAATATAAATATTGTTTTTTCAATACAATTTGTCTTCTCCCATACCCAATTTTTATGAGTGATGGCTTGCAAAATAATTCAAAATAAAAATAAAAATGAGTGGAGTGTAATGCTATTGGCTTCATATTAATTGTTTGTTACCATCTATTGGTGGTGGGGTGGATTGAATGAATGAATTATTCCCATCTTATAGTCTCATTACTCGATGTTTTCCAACTTGGTTGTATCTTGTACTCTCATTTCTTCATTGGTTCTATCCTTCACTCTTATTTTTGCCTTGGTTTTTCCATTATTCTCATCTGACTCTTATGCTTCTTCTTGGACATGGATCCACAGGGTACCAAAGTGATTGTGATTTATCATGCTAACAAAGTTGAGAAAGTTTAGAGAGAAAGCAAAACATAAATGGAATGCACGATAAACATTATCTTAGGGTTTCAATACCCTTCCAACTATTAAATAGGTTACATAGAGTACACCAATGGATCTCTAATCAAAATGATGATGAAGATTACAGTTAACACTCCCCCTTAATTGTTATATTCATTAGCAGTTACAATGCTCAAGTTGTTACATTCATTAGCAGTTATAATGCTCAAGTGGTTTCACATGACCATAAACCTCACACACAAATGGTTTCGGCTCACCACAAACCTTCATGATAGAGAAACCGATTTACAATGCACACACTCACTTCGACTTACTTTTCTATGAGCGTTATCCTCAAACTTTCTTTTTCTTTCTTTTGTACCTACAACCAACTGATCATTGATGTCCATATAAAAAACAATCCATCTACGAAGATACATGGGTGCCATCCATTGTACTCACTAGTTCTTTGGGAATGCATTTAACCTACATGGTTCGTCAAACACTAAACATACTTTGGTCCCTCACACTTTGAGATTATTGTATCTCACATTCCCCATGTTGATTGAAGACAACTTCCTCGACTCACCATCAATCTTAGATACGAGTACACCTACCACCCTTGTACCTACCCTAGTGGTTCAATATATAGCTTGATGTGTCATGCACTCTATGCAGAAAAGGGACATGATGTCTATATAAAAAAAAATCCATCTGTCGAGATACATGAGTGTTATCCATTGTACTCACTAGTTCTGTAGGATTTCATTTCACCTACATGGTTCATCAATATAGTAAGCTTTCCCTTAACCATACTTTTGGTTCCTCACTCTGAGATTACTATCTCACATTTTCGTTGTTAATCAAAGATTCAAATTCTCTGATCCACCATCAAGCTTAGATATGAGTACACCTCCCACTCTCGTACCTACACTAGTGGCTCATTCCACAACTTGACTTGAAATCCACTCTATGCATAAGAGAAATACACGATTGTTAGTCTATGTAGGCTTGTTTCAACCGGGCTTACTAAACATTTGCAGAATACAACTTACCTATGGAAAGACTTACAACATGGACCAAAATAGACTATTAGGGTGTGAGATACAACAGATTATTCACCAGTGTGCAACACTCTTAGATACAACAAGCATTCCATATGTTTTTCTATATATGCCCAACAAACCCATCACATATTTCTAATACATTATTATCACCCATATTACCAAGTTTACCATGACTCTATTCTTTATTGCACCATCTCTCCACAAACAAATCAAGTTCATTTATTTCTAATCATTCGAATTCTAAAGAAATTAACAAACTGAAACAACAACAAACACTAAAACCAAATAGCTTATTCTTTGATCTCTGCCTGTAGGCACAACACCAAATGTAGGAAATTTAAGACTCGTTGTCCATGGCTCCTCAAAGTTGCTAGTTTTCTTTGAGATGTCCAATTACAGAATGACCTAGGTTCAAGGTATCAACTTGCTGTCAATACTTCTGATTGGCACCGGATTATACAAATCAATACAGCTGTGGCAGGACAAGTCGACGACGGTAATACCTCGGAGATTACTAATCGAACTGTATCCACGTATTTCACAACACAACCGATCTGCCTGGAGAAGGTTTGAACTCGAATCAGGCGTCACCCAGAACTTATGTGCTGTTCTTGATCAGATCGTGAATTTTCTTCAGATTATCGCCTTTTAAAATTGGTGCGCATGTTCTCACGTTCAGGCCAACAACTATGGGCCGATATCACACAATCAATGTAGCTCTGCTCTCATGGGGATCAAGCCTTTCTCCCAATGCGTCTTCTTCACCGAGGAATGTATGAGAGGGGTTCTCTCAAGAACCTGCTCTGCCGTCTCAGATTGCTGGGCGACTTGGAGAGCATTATCTTCCTGGGTTGTTCTTCTTCACAGCAACACGCTCATAAACAACTAGACACATATGCAGCAACAAATCTCTTTACTCTCTCTACTCCTACGCCTAATCCTAAGCAGGACTACATCTTCATATCCTTATCTTCCTGGGCTCTAGGAGTCACACCCAGTCAACCTGCTCTGATACCATGACAAAGTTCAGAGAAAAGAGCACAACAGAAATGGAATGAAAGATAAACATTATCTTGGGGTTTCAATACCCGTCTAGTTATTAAATAGGTTACATAGATGGATCCAACGGATCTCTAATCAAATTGATGATAACAAGTGATTAAATAGAAGTTCAACTATGGCTAACTTGAGTTGACTCGGTGAGCTCGCAAACAACTTGATACCTGGAGATTACATTTAAAAGGTGCCTTGTCAAAGGTATGGATTTTTTCATATATATTTTTTTGTGGGGTTTGTAATTTGGTTTCAAAGTCAAGGTTTTGCTATCATTAAGGTTCAATTTTTGTTTGGTTGTAATTGAGGGCTCAATTTTTGGTTTCGTTGTAATTGATTTATTGTTTATGTAAAATTGCAAGAGAGTAGGTTACAAGTTTAATCCCTTCTTCAAATGGTGATAGCAATTTCCTCTATCCCAAATTCATGTTATTATTTTACTCACTCGTTTATTAACTTATTTCTATTTTTTTCAATTTTCAAAGATTTTTTTTTAGTTTGTAACAAATTTTTTGTTCAAAATATTTGTCTATTTTATTTTTGGTATTGATAGATTTGGTTTATTTGGTTGGGTTTGGTTTAGTGCATGGAACATTGGAAACTTCAAAGAGTTTTTATTTTTTTTTTCTCACTACAGTGAAAAAGTTTGCTTAGATGTCTTTAGAATAACTTGGAGGATTTAAAGAAAAAAAATATGGGTAAAGTTAGATTTCAAATTCAAGATGGTGTTGTAATTGAGATTCAATTTTGATTATAACGGATTTGGTTTTTATGTAAAATTGCTAGAGATTAAGGTACACGTCTAATCACTGCTTGTGGAGGTGTTAACAATTTTTTCCTACAAGTCTAATCACTCCTTGTGGAGGTGTTAACAATTTTTTCTTACAAGTCTAATCACTCATTCTCAAGGTGTTAACAATTTTCTCTTTTAATTCTAGGTACATTATTGGATTTATTGGTTTATTAACTTGTTTCCTTTTTTTTCTTTTTCTCTTTTAATATATTTTTTCTTCAAATATTTATACATTTATATTCTTTTCTTCAAATATTTTTATATTTATATATCTTTTTTCATTTCAAGTTAGGTATAGATATTGTTGGAAACTTAATGCATTAAGGGTTATGGTACCATTCACTTGCGATGGAATATGAATACTCAAGTGAATATGAGTTGTCATCATGAGTCCAATATTCCTTTTGGAAAATGAATCTAATGGTCACATTAATTGTGTTTACATAGGTATCATATTAATGAAATGCAATCCATGTTTATTTCCATTTGAGTACTTTAACAGTGACATTAGATTTCTATAGTTCTTAGGGCCTATGGTAGTTGTCCATAACATTTGACCATGTTAACTCCATGGTTCTCTAGGCGTTTCATGTGAAGAAACGTCTGTGTTGTCTTCCCTCCCATGAGTGTTAGACTAGAAGATTTTCTATTGTCTCCCCTCCCATGAGCGTTCGACTCAATATGCTAGTCTGTCATCTTCATTTCTTTAGTGTCATTTGTGCTCTCATCTCTGTGTGCATTTATTGTCCACTTGTCATTTCCTTTCCACTTACTTGTCATTTCTCTGCTCATACATGGGCTCACTCCCGCCTTCTTCCTTCTGAGACCAAACTATGATTTTGTCTACTCTCTTGTATCTCCTCTCTTTCATGCCCCATGCAGGAAGGTTCTCGACCTTTCATCTTCCTTCTGTCAGAAGGAACCCATGGGGTCAATCTAGAGCTGCAAAAAATGGTACTTTGTGGCACCTCTGCCTCACAGTTTCTATTGTCTTAGCTAGATCTTCCATACTTCCATTCATTGAAGGTGGTTGGTTGTTCAACTACCACATCCCTCTCATCAACTCATTTTTCACGAAACTGGGAAAGAGAAATAACTTATTATTTCCAAATGAAATATCTCAGCGAGGAGATTCAGGTCCTCTTAGCATAATGAACCCCCTCAATAGGTTCCCTCATTCTTTCCTCTAGTGGTATCATGGCCAGTACTTTAAAGGCTTCACCCATCAATTATCTAGCTGGCATTCTAATAAAAAGACATATAATTATAATGTTCATATGCCATTGCATGACAATCATTAATTATGATTAATTACATATAATTATGGGTTTAGAGAAGGGGTGTGCTACAATCCCCTACCACTTCAAAAGGAAAATCATCCTCGGTTTTATTCTCAGGAACACCTATCATGCCTTTATCTTTCAACAACCTTAGCATTATCTTGTTTTTCCTCACAGCCTGTTCCTCACTCAGACTCTGGCATTCTAGAACATGCCTACAACAATTTCAAACAACAAACATATTAACCCCAATTTTATGCAAAGGTGTATTATTTGTGTTCATAATTCAAGAGGGAAATTTATGTATCAATATAATACTTATCTATGCAATTCATGGATCTGTATCCATATGGCTGTCACATTTACTTTGAATCATTGTTTTCTTTGAAAAATCCATAGTTCTCATGATCCCAATCAACACTTTACAAGAGTTATCGAAGTCTCCTCTTTCTTCCAGTCACTAGAATTCCAAGATCAGGGTTAGGCATCCCCTTATCTGTTATGCAGTCCCTCAAGCAATCCATCTTTCCTGCTAAGTATTTCTCGCACAGGAAGAGCTTCAAAGATTTCATTGAGTATTACAGCAGAGGTATACCTTTGGATTTCTTTGTAGGGGGATCCCTTCGTCTCATATTACCATAACATGACATTCTCTAAGATGATCAAGGCATACCTGTTTCCATGCTTTCTATCTTGACAACCATCATTTGTCCCTCTAGAATGGATATTTCATCTCACATGCATCACATGCATACAATAATTAGTTTAATCAAACTTTTCAAACTATTTACCAACATATTTCAAATTGCACATTCCCATTTTCAAATCTATTTCATGTAGGAATCAGATTCCACAAGCCCGAGACTTCTTCACCTAGTTAGTTTGGCTCTTCTACAACCAACAAGAATTGGTCTTCCTTATGGGCTTACATTGCTTCCATATCTAAGACCATTCTTCTTGCAAATCATTCTTCACACAACCAACAAATTGTTAGTTCTCATGCACATTATATTTTCATTGCACGTTTGGAGTGGCTCACGAATAGGTTCCAAAATTTGTGCATATTAATAGTTGCATCACATTCATCTATTCAATGATATAAAAGAAAAGAAATTATTATTCCTAACTCATGCATCATTTTAGCAACCAAGCCTTGCAAAATGCAATCAATCATTATATGAATTTAGCTAGAGTGCCAACGCCCATGGCCACATTTACTCATAATGCACCCTTGCATTGATTTCAAATTACCATACTTTTCATATTAGGTACTTGCCATGGGGTGTTGGGACTCAGTCAACCTCTCTCCACATGGTTTCTTTATCATCATTCACTATTATATCAATATTATTTTTCCCTACTTTGAATTGATCATTACCTCAAATTAGAATTATATATTATGGAAGCAAAACTTCATATGAATGCATTTAAGCATTCCTTTCTTATGGGTAGTCAGGGTGTCAATACTCATGGCCACCCACTTTCTCTCTTTACCATTGTTACAAATCTATTGGAATATTGGAAGATCCTTCTTTTATAATGGGAATTCCTAGACATGCCCACTTTCATACAACATGCATCTCCTTAATACATTAAATCAACATGCTGCTATGAGCACTCTTGTTCCCAATCATTCCCGATCGATCAATGCATTTATGACATGTTTTTCCATGAATTTTCTTGCAAGGAGTTTAGTTATTCTTGACTACCAGAGGTTCCTCCCTCTGCCCTTCACGTTCTTCTTTCCCGAATCTTACCCTGCTTGGGTTTCAATAACACACAACAATCCATTAAAATCACATGCATATCATAAGATATAAAATATTTCAAAATGGATCCTTACCCAATCCATTCCAATTCTCATGTCACATGGGAACGAAATCTTTAAACTTTTTTTGGCTGCAAGCATTATCTCTAATGTTACCTCATTAATGGTGCTTCATGGGAACCCCCAAAGCCCCTTCATAAATCTTTTCTATTAGCAGTCTTCTTATATTTATCCTCTACTTGAGGTTTTCCACCATTGGAAGTTTTATTTCCTTAACAACTCCAATCCTTTCCTACACATAACATGCATCATCACATTCACAATTATATTTTCTATCACATTAAATAAAAATGCACGTACCATATCATTTAAATCAATAAAACATTCCCAGATATGCTCCATCATATCTATATAAACTCTATTACATTAGCCTCAATTTTTTCATTAGTGCAAGCACAATTAACATTTATGTTGTCTCTACAATCATACAACTATCAACATTCTCATGTTGGAATCATCCACACATGGCAACATTTTATTTTCTCAACCCAGAGAACATCAATAAATATCAAGAGAGGAGTCAAGAGATTCTTCTCTTTTTTCACCTCCCTCTACACAAGCTAGAATTTCATCTTAACTGGACTATTTCCAAGGCCTCTCTACCTTTTCATAACATGGCTTAATCATGATTATCCATTTAAATGCATTCATTATTTTACTTTTTTTTTTACCAGCTGTAATTGTTTTGACAATCATTCTTTTAAAGTACACAACTTTGTCTCATAATTCAAAGTTTTAAAGCAAGGAACATGTTCCTCCTTTTTTCATTTATTTCTTATGCAATTCATCCCCTTATGGGATCTGCGCGCTCTCTTCCTTGAGCAGTCTTAGTCAAGTTCATCTTGACCTTTTCTGGATATTAACAACATAATTCAATATTAAGATTAAATCATAATTCAATTATGAGTTAGTTTGTTCTGCACATACATCAAACAAAGTCAGGATTATTAGGGTCTTGTCATATGCATTTATTCCATTCTTGCATTATGTTTTAAAATGTAATTCAAGATTCTTATACAAATAGAATTTGTAGTCCAATGTCTGATTCACAACAATCATTAAGGTTATAATTCTATTCTCCTGACAGAGTTATTTACAAAGTTCCTCTACATGGAACTTCTTCAACATGCACCTTTCCTTTTTTCATATTGCTCACTATCTAAAATAATCTCAACCCAGAGTGAGTCTCATCTTCATTATTTCAGAATTTTACCCAATATTTCATAAGGAATAGAAACACATGTCCTTATTATGCATTCCAATTTACACGTTCACCCATGCACATTATTCTATCAATTTGTATTCAAGTCTTGCTTTCATGCACTTAACCACATGCATCAATATATCGTGTGCATCTACCATATGCACACTTTATAATTTCACATGCATATCTATTAAAAATCATTTTATTCATGATTGCTCGCAATCATTTACATGCAGTCTTTAGAGGCATAATAATTTTTCCTTCTATTCATAACAATAAATCATCCTTTCTCATTGCTCTTTTAGTATTTTACACCATATTTTTCTGAGGGATGAAGCACACCCTCCTCAAGCCATTATTCCAACAAATCAAACAGATTCTTCAAAATAGAGTCAGCGAGGTATCCACAGTATTATCAAATACTCTCAAGTACAGATCTTTCCTCACAGTCCACTTATTCAGGAAGTCATACCATGCCTTTCAGTGTATATATATATATATATATATGCATCACTTGCACACATTTATATCATTCTTTTACCATTGTCTCATCCTAATATTAGCCTTCTCTGAGGAGAATTTACAATCATTTACATGACTCGTCTCACAAACATGATCATAATTATGCTTCCCTCTTTACATGGAAAAAACCAACAAGAAAAAAATATTTCCATGTTGCTATAAAAGCATTTACAATTCAAAAATACAACTAGGAAATTTTACAACATTACCCAGGGCAGTAAAATGACCAAACTCAACTTCCTTTCATGCTTCAAATGACCCTTGGTCATTAAACCCCTATCAAAAAAATAATTTCCCGTATTCCCTTGCACTGGTTCTTGAATATACTAAACCACACCAATATTGCTACCATCCACCTCTCGATGTTAATCTGACCCATTGCTCTTCTGAAAATGCCCAATCATTTTCTTTACCATATTTTGGATCAACTTCTTCATTAATAATTACAGTCTTATCTTCATAAGGAAATAAGCAATAGCATTATCAACATTTCATTCATGTTGTTACACTCCTCTTGACATCAGGTCACTGTTGGCCAAAATGATCCATCAGCAGGATACACCTTACAACCCACCACAAGTTTTAACATGTCTATTTGCATGTTCATACATGCCTAGTAATTACCATATGCATTACAACATTTCCACATCTTTAATTTTCATGCATAAACAAGTACTCATGTCAATACATAGGTACACATTTTGTACAACCATGAGATCATAAATTGGCTCACATGTTCATGTCATTTCACCTCTTTTATGAGGACTATCAATAGTCCTAAGGACCTCTTTTTACCTTGCTTAGACAGATTATCCCTGCTACATGTTCCATTCATTATAGGTCAAGTAAACTCACCTTACAATTTTCCATCAGTCCTCTAATCATGAAGAGTTATATATATATACATAGTTTATTCTTTTATTTAAGCAACAATTACTATTGCCAAGGATTCTATCAATCCATAGTCCATTCCTTTATCCACAAGGAGTTTTCCATAAGGGTCTTATTCCTTATATAACTAGCCATCATAAATGCAAGATGATTTTGTGTACCCAAGTGGATAGACAACATTACGCTTAAATAAATAAACCCAACTCATTCATTCTTTAGACTCATGCAACTCTATAACATAATCTAACCACTTCTTCCATTCACATTCAAGTCTTACCATTAATGTGTATCTACTTATTCCCACTCCTGTAGGAGTACTTATCAATCCTTCAAGCAACAACTTAATCTTCTACTGCATATCAACATGGTTAACTTTTCTTCTTTAAGAAATCAATTTGTTTTTCAATCTGTAGTCCTTCTTCTCAAGGAACTTGTTAAAACGACAAACAAAATTTTAGCATAGAGAAACTCTTTCTAATAGGTTCATCTTAGCCTTGATATGCCAGACTTATGACTATTCTCTGGCCCATCAAGGCCTAGTGTTTGAACTATTCTATGATACCACTTAGTAAGACACCCAACCCCCTAAGTACCTTATAAGGGATGGGGTATTATAATTTTTCTTCTCCTTAACCATATCGAAGCCTCTTCTCGAGGGAACTATCATCTTCTACTCATTAAGATCATTCCCACGACTATAATTTCTCTCAAAATTGAGATCTGGATCAAAATTTATGGCTTTCCAAAGTTTTGGGGCCTTCATTGGCCAGAGGCCACCTCACTTCCACATGGCTCCACCTCACTATACCAATCCGATGTAGTACTTACATGTTATACACCTCACCTTCGAGTACAATGTGTCTATAGAGGTGTGCGTCGGTGTGGGACTGAACAACATAGGTTGAATCCTCGACTCCCTCCTCTAAAAATTGAGGACATAAGGTGAATGAAGGTGATTGATCATAGTTTAGATAAACGAC
>JASDQU011312386.1:0-15771 GCA_032191745.1 Picea mariana
AATGAGTACATCTCTATAATCAAAACAATTTTAACGATTATTATCACAACTACAACACCTATTGGTAATGTAGAAAACTTTAGGAATATAAGTTAGAGGAATGACAATTACAACAATCAAACCTGGAGTCTTCACTTCCAGTGTGTTCCTTTTCTTCCAAGCCTCCTTCACTCAAGATAACAAGTGCTTTCTTCAACCCGTGTTTTGTACTAGGACAATATTCTATCTTGATAGAAGGTTGGGTTAGAGCACAAAATCTATGATCTCAACTTTAATCCATCTAATATCTTGACTTTAATTTTGACCAAAGCTTAGTATGATGGTCATAGCTTCATCATGCAACCTAGATCAAAACAATGTCATAACAAATAGATGCACATTAGAATAATCAAACCTGGGTTGCATTATTCCTCTAAATGTGTTGGATCTTGAGATTCTTCTGGATCTATGGCAAGAGATCCCTTCTCCTGCAAATACCCTTTAAAGCTTAACAATTTAAACATATGTGAGTACATACCTCTAATAACATTTGCAGGTAGTGGAACCATCTGGTAGCAATGGTAATAACGCTTAAAAGACTTCAAGGGTGACTGCAACTGGTACAAAAATTGATACTTCAACTAATACTGCAACTGTAATTGATACTGCAACTGATTCTAAAACTGCAAATGCAACTACAACTTAGGGTTTTATGAGGAAACCCTAATTTTTCAAACTTCAAATTTTGAAATTGTGATCTAGAGGATAGATGCGCTGAGCTGAGGCGAGTAAGTTGGTGCAGTCGGATTTCTAAAAATCCAAATTTTACCCCCTCAAACTTGACCATCGGATTGTTGGACTGGTGCTTCTGGTTTTCTGGTACTTCTGGTACTCTGGTACTTCTGGGTTTTTGAGAAAACTAGGGTTTCACTTTTTGGGAGATCTGCCCACTGAAAAGGTGCACTGAAGGTGCCAAAAATTTCCTTGGGTTTGGGTGCACTTTTCTAGATGGTTTTGAGGCTGGAAATATTCTTCAATAAAAATCCCTAATTTTCATGTACGACAACAATGACGTTTTTCCTTTTTCTTGTGAAGAATGCTTGTGCAATGGGTTCTTTCAAGACCTATGCTCTGAAACCATGTTGATTTTTCATGAGCTAGTTTAATTACATATTTCATTTAATTTCATCATGTCTTAACCATAAAAAGGAATTTTGTAGTAACCAAGATCATAAAAAGAAACACCATGCACAAGAACACAAGATATATCCTGGGAAACCCTTCTCAAACAAGGGAGAAAACCCAGCCAAATCCTTTGCTATATTATTCAAGAGAAATACCTTTCACCACCAAGAATGACTTAGCACACAAGAGAGTTATTAAGCCCTAGAACACTAGCACCCAAGAGAGATGCACACCTTTGCCAAAGAGAAGTACTTGCTGAAATTTCCAAAAAACCTAAGTGTGTGTGTGTCTACAATGAAAGGTTTCATCTTACTTATATTAGAATGGTCCTATCAACTAAAGTGTCTATTGGGACAATAGGGCCGACCTCACTTAGACATATTAATTATTTATTACTATAATAATTGCTATTAGTATTACTATTACTATTACTATTAATTATCTTTTAAAGTTTATCTTTAGACACAATAAGATAGGGCCGACCTATACCCTTTACACAATAATTAGGGTTATAGGTAGGTCTGATTCTTGAACAACATATAGAAAATGATTTTATACACCCACTAGTGCTCATCCACTAGGGGAACATCCATAGGGATGCCATGGACTTGATTCACTGCATTACACAGATGAACCAGGTCTTTACACATGCACTTGTGCTCGTCCATAGGCATGTCTGCTTTACAGATCTGCTTTCCCACTACCACCAACAAAAGGATCATATGGAGTCTTCTCATCAACTCTATTGTTTCTTAGAGGAGGCCATCACATCATATTCATTTATGTTCTCATGATGATGTGCCCAATGCTTTTGGGATTTCCCATGTTCACCTTATGCTCAGCCACAGGCACGTCCTAACTCAACGGATCGGTTTTACATCAGATAATCATATGGATTTCTTCTCTCTCACGTCATGGAGGAGGCCATATTTACATCCCCGACTCTGTCTCAGGCAGGAACCATGAACCCTTCATAGGGGCTTTCTCTCAGGTTTGTAAGTGGAGAGAAAGACTTCACAATATGCTATGTTCCACATCTCATAGGTTTGTAAGATGGAGGATGTCTCCTATAGTTTCTTTCATCAACAAATAAGAGCATGCATTCCTACATGAAGTAAGGATTAGTAGGGAGATAATACTAAATTATATGATCCATCAAGAATTATGAAGTATCTCTCCATGTTCCCATTGAAAATAGTAGCCATGATAAGTAGTATGTGTTTAGTTTGACTCTAGAAGAAGTCTTCTTCGAAAAGAAGCCTTAAAGTATCCTTGGTTTTCCATCTACATCCATGATCCTATGATGAAGGGAAGAAGTTGGAATCTTTAGGGCATGGAATCTATAGAAAAATCCATGGACCCAAGAGATAAAAATAAACATGACGAAGAACATGAAGATTCCAAGAAAGAAAGAAAAGCGAGAACAACCAGTTATTATACCGAGAATCACAAATACCACAAGCTTGGTTTGAAACCACTAGAAGAAATCAAGAAGAAGAAATGGAAGTTATGATAAAGAAAAGTGTATGTAATAAAATGTGAAAAGACTCATAAATGGAAGCATTTCAAAATTATGAAGTTCTTCCAGATGAAGGGAAAAGACTATGACGAGAGTTCATTCCAGTAAACCAGATATACCTCCTATAGTATCCATGGATTGGAATATACATATAAAAGATTGTTCTTCCCAAATAAATAAAATTGATAAAGAATCTTATACTAGAAAGAGACCCATGTATGTAGATATAAGAAGACCGTGTATGGATTCAAACAACTTGATGCAGAGTATCTTATATACAACGGAAGCGCGGTGAAAACCTTCTATGATAGAAATAGTGTATCAGAATGGTTACTCAGAATTCTAGGATGATGGATTGCTATTCCATGAAAAACTCTCATGATGACATAAAAAGTGATACTTGGATGTGTTTCAGTTTTATCTTTGCCATGATGTCATGAGCTAGAAAGAAACAAATGTATTGAATTCAACCAAGATATATTGTAATGATCAGAGCTATGTGAAGTCTTCAGAGAAAACCAGTGTTCCATGAAAGATCGAAGTACATTCAGATCAAGCATTATATTATCTGTGATAAATTCTAGGAGAGAGAATTGGTTCTCCAATATATCTCCATCGATGAGCAGATAGAAAATATTTTGGTAAAGCCTATGTCCAAGATAAAAAGTTTGCGTACTTAAGAAACAATTTGGGGATCATGGAGACAAATTCCTTATTGAAAAGGGAAGACATTATTCCCAATTTGGGAGGGAGCAATGATATGTTATTGATTTATGGACAATCATTTTTCAATTCGAAAAATGGTCTAGGATGAGCAGTTCTCTTCAGTTTGGAAATTGGTTTGAGATTTCTGATGGACATGCATTTTCTAGTTTGGAAATTGATCCAGATCGGACAGTCATTTTCGTAATGAAAATGGTTCAAGAGATTGATGATGTACCATAGAAATATATTCCCCTTGTGGCCACTGTGGGGGAATGTTCTAGGAAAATCATTCTTCTTGGAAGTCACTCTGAGTAGTGTCCAAGTAGAATGGTTTGCCTTGTCGGGCAGTCATTCTTTCGAAGTTCACAGTTGTGATAAGTTTTGAAGAATGGTTTGTTTTGGAGGTTGGTGCAGGACAGTAATTTCCATTAGGAAATGGTCCTGCGAGTCATTCCCTAGGGAATAATCAATCTCTCTAGGTTTCACTGTGATTAGTGCCGAAGGAATGGCCCATTTAGGTGAATATCCCAAGTTCAACAATTAGGCACATACATTCCCTAGGGAAGACTCATTCTCTCCAGGTTTCACTATGATTACTGTCGGAGGAATGGCCTAGTTAGGTGAATGCTCCAGGCTCAGAAATTAGGGACAATTATTCTTCTATGCTTAAGAATAATAATCCAGATATCCCATGGATGATGTTTTGACTTTTGAGGGAAGATACTCTTCTATATCTCATAGATGTGAGTGGAAGAATGGCCCTGATGACTTAGTTTATATCATGATATTGTTTTATGCAAGTTGATATCAGATGATATGATTTTCATGGAGATTCTATGTCTCTATACAGTAGATGTATGCTAATGTGGTGGATGTTCTCCACTGGTTGTGACTATGTTTCATTGATTAAGTAGTTGTGTTCTACTTGGTGTGGTTGTGTACCATTGGATAGTAGTTGTGTACTACTATGGATAGACACAATTATGTTCTATTGAATGGCATTGTTTTGATTGCCATGAAGACTATCAGTAGTGTTGGAAATGATTACCAACTAGCTGGATAGTCATTGCGCTAGTGAACAAACATTCTCCAGGCTAAAAATGGTCCATGGCATTTATTCTTCTAGGACGTATGTCTGGATTAGAAGAATAGTCCTTGTAGCCCAAGGCATGGATTGCAACATCTGTTGGAAAAATTATTCTTCTAGGACATATGTCCAGATTAGAAGAATGGCTCTTATATCACTATGTGGAGTAAGTGACTTATTTAGAATCATGCCTAATTACTCATATGGAGTATGGATTTGAGAGATGATGCAGTTGATGATATCAGATGATACTAATAGTGATGATGGTGCTTGTGATTTAATCATGAGATAGCTTGTGTGGCTATGATGATGCTACTAGTTGAATGGTATGTTTGTGCTCAAGACCATTCTTTCAATACCTCCCTATCTAGGAGGGAGTGTTGATATTATGGTAGCTGCGGGAGGTATTAACCTCCACGTGTAACCTTGACAAGACTAGAATATTACGAGAAGCAAGAGAAACCCTAAAGCTTTGAACAATAATCCTATAAGACAAGTCAGCTAAAGATATTGATTTAATATTGAGTTTTAGCCCCCAGGAAGAGAAGTTGGCACAAAAATCTAAGAACGAATAGTATAAATATAGAGAGGTAGAGCTCATTTAGCACACACTCACTCGCAACTGCAGAAATATAGTTGTGTGCAAGTATGGAGAGTAGCTGCAATTGTAGCTACTGAAACTTGCATTTTTCAGTTTTAGTCTTGGAATATCTCTTGGCTATGGTTTGGAATTTATTCTTGGTATGATAACTATGGAGAGTGATACACTACCTTGATTGGATATTAGACCTAGGTCTTTCTTCCATAATCATTATTACCATATTTTCCTTTAAAGTATCATTTTCGTAATGAAAATGGTTCGATAGATTATTGATGTACCATAGACAATGATTCCCATTATGGCCAATGCGAGGGAATGATATAGGACAATCATTCTTCTTGGAAGTCAATCTGAGTAGTGGCCAAGTAAAATGGTCTACCTCGTTGGACAATCATTCTTTCGAAGTTCATAGTTGTGAGAAATTTCAAAGAATGGTCCATTTTGGAGGTTGGTGCAGGACAATCATTTCCATTAGGAAATGGTCCAGATAGTCATTCCCTAGGGAAGAATCATTCTCTCCAGGTTGCACTATGATTAGTTCCGGAGGAATGGCCCAGTTAGGAGAATGGACCAAGTTCATCAATCACAGACAAACATTCCCTAGGGAAGAATTTTTCTCTCCAGGTTGCATTATGATTAGTGCCGGAGGAATCGCCCTGTTAGGTGAATGGTCCAGGCTCAGAAATCAGGAACAATTATTCTTCTATTCTTAAGAATAGTAGTTAAGATAGCCCATGGATGATGTTTTACCTTCTGAGGGAATATGCTCTTCCAGATCTCAGAGATGTGGGTGGAAGAATGACCCTGATGACTCAGTTTATATCATGATATTGTTTTATGCAGGTTGATATCAGATGATTTGATTTTCGTGGAGACTGCATGTCTCTAAAAAATATATTTATGCTAATGTGGTGGATTGTTTCCACTGGTTGTGACTATGTTTCAGTAGTCGTGTGATACTTGGTGTGGTTGTGTACCACTGGATAGTAGTTGTGTACTACTATGGATAGAAACAGTTATGTTTTATTGAATGACATTGTTCTGATTTCCATGAAGACTATGAGTAGTGTTGGAAATAATTACCAACTAGCTGGATAGTCGGTGTGTTGGTGGATACACATTCTCCATATGAAAAATGGTCCATGACATTTATTCTTCTAGGACGTATGTCTGGATTAGAAGAATAGTCCTTGTAGCCCATGGCATAGCTTCCAACATCTGTTGGAACAATTATTCTTCTAGGACATATGTCCAAATTAGAAGAATGGTTCTTATATCACTCTATGGAGTAAGTGACTTATTCAACATCGTGCTTGATTACTCATATGGAGTATGGATTTGAGGGATGATGCAGTTGATTCTATCAGATGATACTAATAGTGATGATGATGCTCTTGATTTAATCATGAGATATCCTGTGTGGCTATGATGATGCTACCAGTTGAATGGTATGTTTGTGCTCAAGACCATTCTTTCAATACCTCCATATCTAGGAAGGAGTTTTGATATTATGGTAGCTGCGGGAGGTATTAGCCTCCACGTGTAACCTTCACAATACTAGAATATTCTAGGAAGTAAGAGAAACCCTAAAGATTTGAACAATAATCCTAGAAGGCAAGTCAACTAAAGATATTAATTTAATATTGAGTTTTATCCCCCAGGAAGAGAATTTGGCCCAGACAGCTAAGAAGGAATAGTATAAATACAGAGCACTAGAGCTCATTTAGCACACACTCACTCGCAACTGCAGAAATTTAGTTGTGTGCAAGTCTGTAGAGTAGTTGTAGTTGCAGCTACCACAACTTGCATTTTCAGTTTTAGTCTTGGACTCTCTCTTAGTTATGGTTTGGAATTTCTGCTTGGTATACTAACTCTGGAGAGTGATACACTACCTTAATTGGCTACTAGGCCTCTATGCAAATCCCGATCTATATACCAATTCCCTAGGATTGCTTCCAATGTATGGATAAAGTGATGAGGCCATTCCTCTAGTGGTGTCATCCTCCATTGTATCTTTCACTTCTCCAAGTGTTCCACTAGTTTTCCTTGTCCATTATACCTTTGTGTTTTATTGATTCCCTATTCTGCACCAACTCTAATGCGTAGTAGTCGTTTACACTGATACCAGTCTTGAATTGTTTCTTTTTTCACACCCCACCATTGTGCGGGTGTTTCCTTGAGCACAATATCTAGGGATAAGCGCCTCTAACTTTCTAATACTTTGTCTTCAAATTTTGTCAAGAATTCCTCTAAGTCATTTATCCCATGAAATCTAGGAGGTTCTCTTATCTCTGTACCAAGCCATATTACTGCACAATCTATTCTTGCACACCTCCTTGTGGAAACTTCATGTAACCGTTGTTGTCAATTATCCAAACCTATGTCTGAGTTTGAAGAACATGATGTAATTCTTCTCCAACTGAGTACCCCATATGCAGTTGGGTTAACATAATCCTCGTGTTGCACAATGGTTTTATACAAATGATTTATTTCTTTTAGATCTAAACAAGTGGCTTCTACAAACCTTTCTCCTTTTGAGGGATCCATTGGTGAAATGACTGTATATTCGTCTAATTCAAAAGTCATTTTTCTTGTCTTCAGATTAATTATATCTTGGTTATCGAATTCCCAAGCCGGTCCATGTAATGTTGGGTAAGGTGTCGTGCCATCCACTATCTCTATCACTTCAACATTTTCCATAGTGCGCACTCCATCCAAATCTACTATCACACCTTTAAGTGTTCCAATAGGTAACACCCTGTGTTGATTTGCTAGTTTCAACTAGAAAAGTGAATAGCCTAAGGTATGTTCCCCCATACACTGCCATGTCTTATTAGGTAAGACGTTTACTTCAAAGCCTAAATCTAGTATAACATCACCCATATTGAAATACCCAATGTTGGCATTCAATCTGAATTCTCTACTTGTCCTTCTTCTTGTATGGAGATGATTGAATTCTTTCTGTTCTAACTTCCCTTCCAACTCTGTGTTACATCTTTCTAGCATTTTTTATAAGACCTTAACAAATGATGGGTCATTCAATAAATTAACACAATATTGCAGAAAATACTTTATGGTACTCACTTTTTCTAGAGGTTGTTATTTATTGGTATGGTCCATTGAGAATGGCATCCCATATATTGGTGGGTTTTGAGGTTGTTGAGCGACTGATGTAGATGCAACATTCTTCTTAAGACACTCTTTTCTGGCTTGCTTAAATGTTTCATTTTCTTTCTTCACGTTAAACTTCTTATGTGGCTCAATGTTCTTCTTAACCCTTTGGTGTTGACATGGATATCGTGTTGCTGCATCAATTCCTACCTTAGCTCCTCCTCGAGTGACTATATTGATGTTTATTCCATCATCCCTGGCTTCTGCAGAGATCCATTGGAAATTCTAGTTGTTCTAGTTTATTTTTTCCTGAATCTTCCCCAAGAGTGTTGGACAATATTTTGTGTCATGATCTTTTGAACGAAAGTACATACATGTCACTAGTGGGAGTGGAAAATGCCTTGCATAATTTCCTAGTTGTTGTCAATTGTGGCACACTATTGGTCCTCTGCCTCATCCAAATCCTCCTCTTCCTCATCATCCACCTATATATCCACCTCAATCTACGCGTGGGGATTGTACTAAGGTACCTGGTTATACTGCGAGAGATTATACTATGGCTACACATTATTATATTGCGGCTACACATTGTTTTATTTCTACTACACATTATTGTATGGTGGTGGTACCTAGTTGAAATGAGGTGCATCTTGTATTTTCATAATTTATGTTTGCACCCTATAAGTATCTGAAGTATTTTCTCTCATCAACTCCATCATCCTACAATCCTTATTATCATGACCCACTGATTTGCAAAAATTGCAATATTAAATTTTTGGTACCGTCTTATATTTCTACATCATTGGACAATGATATGGATCATGTCCATGTGTCTTAAAAATATCACACCAAGGTGATCCTATTGGAAATGGGTTTGGCACCCCTGTTGCCATATATTGTGTGAAAGTTGGACATTCATTCTTATGGTGTTCTTTTGTCCTGCATAGGGTACACCAAACGACTTATCTTTTCTCTTTAATCTTATTCTGGTTAAGTTGAAAGGTTAGATTCTTCAAATCCTCCTTTAGCTCCTTTATTGATGGATTTTTTTGTTGATATTGGTTCTCTTCCAGTTGTAAGGTTTCCTACAGAGCCTCTGCCTACATTTGGAACTTTTGTTGTCGTAATGGGTATTTCAAGTGTGGTAACAATGAGTTCACAAATAAGTTCCTATGTTGCTTGTCAGTAATTGAATACTTCAATGTATCCTTTATACGTTTAAACCTATGATCAGTCTCCCAAAAAGACTCACTTGGTTTTTTCCTGATTTCAATCATTTCATTCATATACTGGTCTTTTGAGCTGGGCTTATGAAATTCATTTACCAATATTTTTTTCACGTCTCCAATAATCTTTGGTATTCCCTGCAGCCTGTTTACATCTAGGCTCATATACCAGCCCAATGAGTGGTCTCTTAGTGTGATTTGTAACTGTGTGAGATTTGTATCCTCATATGTGATTTGCTTTTATTCCTAGATCTTCTCACAGATGAATAAGTGATTTTCACGTTCCTCTAATTCCTCTCCCCAAAATTATGGTAATTTGATCGTGTGATAATTTCCTTCCATTTTGAACTATGTTGAACTACTACTTTCGCATGGTGTATATAATTGACTATTAGTTCATGAATTGGATCCTCTAGTTGATGCTCCTTGGTTGGATGCATTTCATTTTGTCCTTATTCCACTAAAATCTGGTTTTCTAAACGTTGCTGTTCTTTTTGGTGTGTTAGTCACACATGGGGTTGTAGGTTCCACACTGATGTTGATCTTGATTGGAGTTATGCCTTCTGTCCCTGACCTTGGAACTCATGTTTTATTTTCATATTTTGCATGCATGATTTCCTCAATCTTCTCCACGTCCCAGATATCCTCTACCTCTTCTTCATCGCTTGCCAAGCCCTCTCTATCAGCTATGGATCTCTTATTGTTATTCATTTTCTATTGGTAGGGTACTCCACTGCACATCTTTCCATATTTTTCCATTATCCTCTTTATCTAGTCTTCCTCCATCATAGTTAGGTACATGGCCTCCTTCTTATTTTCCTTTTCGATCTCTTCCTCCATTTCTCTACCTCCTGTAAGTTCTTTCCCCTTTCCCCCATGCACACAGGGAGGTTTAGTTGTCTGAGTCCATGGTAATCACATCGTTGTCATACAATAAAATATTGATTGAAGTATACAATGATCTGGTATACCTACCTCTGGGTCCCTTTAGAAAATATTGCTTTGTTGTAGGGTAGGAATTCATGGTATGTACTACAAATTTGGTGATAAACCCTGCAACAATATTCTCTAATCAGAAATCTTTGCGCTTGTAAATTTGTTATTAACTTGCTATAACTATGTGATTTCCATAAGAATCCACTCCAACTATATGATTTGATTTGCATGGTGGTTTTCCTTTAATCTCAGTAACCACTCTTGCAAAAAATGTGGGAAATCACAGAAAAACACCTCATGCAAGTCGCTAAACACATACTTTTTGAGATATTTGCATGATGTTAACTCAGGGTTTCTGTTGTCCTCCTACGCAAACTCAATTTTCTTGATTTTCAACCATCTTTCAATCTTCGCCTTTGTTGGATTCCATGGCCTGAAAATTCCCTTTTATACTTTCATCCTCTGTGCATTTCTTCCATAGATCCCTTCCACTCAATCTTGGGCAGTTCCAATCGACAATAGAACCACTTATTGGTTGAGGGTCTTCCTCTTACCTCTTTTTTAGTTGACCCATGTTTGGATCTCAGCAGACTTCCAACAAGTCCCTCAAAAACTATTGACCCTCTTGGTAAACCAAAAGGCAATGCTATGCACGAGGTGCACAGTGCAGTATCACCCAAGATATATTTTATGGGTGACTACAATGCTCAAGCGCTTGCATTCTAGGAATGAGTGGGGATCTAGGTTTGTGTTTTTTCTTCTTCATGCATTAACCTCGTTAAATATTCAAGTAATTTATGATTCATTCATCGTTAAACCTATGGATGCATGTTGATAATTCTAGTTTAACCATTCATTCATAAGATAATAATCAACAGAAAGTATCCATTCATTAACAATCACACATAACACACAATTTTATCATGGTTCACCCCCTCTTGGGATACGTCCACAAAGATCTGGCTCTATGCTCTTTTATTTATTCTTCTGCAAAATATCGCGTTGTGTGCATTACATATTCATTATTACAATCAATATTGAGGGTGGGAACACTCTATGATGCAGACTAGATCAGACCAGGCTCATCATCCTCTGACTTAACCCTAATAAAACTCCCTTTCTTGACTCTTATACCAACCTATTACAATTGACAATCCTACAAAATGATAACATCCTCTTCTTTCCTTAACTGGCATCCCCTTTTCTAGACCTCCTAGGTTATTATTTATACTATTTTACATGCTTATAGCCGTTACAATCCTTATCAAAAACCCTAACCCTATCATGGTTAGTATTTCCTGTCTTTGCGCCACATTGTCTTTCCTCTTGCATTCCTCTTGCATGTTGCTTTTCCTTCTTTTTTTGCATGTTGTTTTTTTTCACATGTTGCTTACACTCCAACATTAGGTATTTATTTCCAATGGTTAGGTCATTCCTCAAAATAGATCCTTCTCCAAAAATAGGAATGCATCCAAAATAGAATTCCTTCTCAAAATAATCTTGCACCCAACAATCGGTTCTAGGGTTTGCTTCCAGAATTATTCTCTCTATCAAGGTTAAGGTGCTCAGGGGTGGCCTTTGTGCCTATGGCTGGGTGACAATATTTCTATATTATCTATGGTGAAATGAGCATACCTATTATTCTAACACATACATGTTCATATAAGTGAAGACTTGTCACATGATTTAGCACAACCTAGAATTTGGTATCTTCGAACAAAGGATAGTTAAAATATAGTGAAAAAACACAAGACCTTTGATTTTCATAGCTGCTTTCTAGGTTAGAAATAAGAGTACATTCACAAAATAGTAGTTTTCCTATGTTAGTATAAAATCAAGTTAGTAGTGATAAAGTACATTGCTAAAATTTTGATAGGAGGTACCCACTGAAATCCTCCAAGTTAGAGAATTTTAGTAGGTATTTGTGGGGGAACAAGCAATGGAATCTCACTAAGAAGAACTAGTTATTTATGATTTTAGATACACCTACGGATTATATCACTTTGTTCTTCTTCTTTTTTTTAGTTTGAAATGTTTACATGTCTTCATGGACCACGATTCCCACATCATTAAAATTTTTACTGAAAAATAAGAAAGTGGTTGGTACAACCAATATGATATATTGAATAGTTCATGTGAAATGTTAAGGGGTTGTTTCATTAACTTACTTCATACACATAAATCTTAGGAGAATAAGACACCACAATGGGGTAATCCTGAATTTTTATAGGCTAATGTGTGTTCCCTGTCTCTTTTTTCCTGGCATTTCTTCGCTAACAACAAGTGTCCATATCCCCAATGAAGTTTCCTTGGTATCATACAAGCATATCCCCAGTTCCAGGGAGAATCCATAGCCCTAACATATTTACTTGTACTTCCCACACAATTCATAGTGATTTCAACTTCTTTGTTATTATGCTTTTGCATTCACCCTTAAATATTTGTAATATATGTATTGCTTTTGCAATACAGGTATTTTAGGAAGTAGGGTTATACATGAGTTTCTTTGATATGCTATCCTCACTTAGTGCCTTATCCTTAAAATCATGAAACATATCAAGAACACACATGTAACCCAACAATAGGAGAGAATTTAAGGAAGGAATTTCATTCCAAGTTTGTATTCCATCTTTAGGGTTATTTATACAATAGGTAAATGGTTGGAGCGGTTGCATGCACTCCAACTAATCCTTTGTTTAGTTAAATTTACCACTTGTTACGGACATTTACTTAGCTTTATCCACTTATTACATATATTTTTGGTTTATTACATATTATCATGTAGTCTAATGTCTAATAACATATATGTGATGACTATTAAGGCCTAAGAGGCCTCCTCAACATCTCCCCCACTCCCAATTCCTTGTCTGTCCCAAGAAAGTGTGAAAATAGCTGACGGCCTATTGCTCTTCAAAATTCGCCTTCAATTTGGCAAATGCATGTGCAGTCAGTGAGTCTCGTTGCGCTTTTCTCCCACCCAAAAATGGTCCTCTTGATCTTATTGTTTCACTTTTCTCTGGTGCCTTTGGAATGGTGAGTGGCTCATCCTTGGATCATCTAGCACCTGCAAAACACCCTATGATGGAGCTCCATACCTCAAAAAATCTATCATTTCTCTGCTTTATGGCTTCGAAAGTCACAACTCAGGAACTATGCTGCAACTTTTATACTAGCAGGTTCAATAAAATAATTCATTCTTTTGTCATCGTCTTTTCTTTTCATCTCTCCAAGTGTGTGTTTATGTCTAAGGGTGTCTCTCATTGAATTCCTTTATCTGTTGCCAACATGTTTTTCATTAATTCTCAATCTTTTAACACTTTTCTCTATTGCTCATCATACTTGTCTTCCTATTTCTCTTTGATATGATTTTTTTGTTGTCTTTAAATGTATGGAGTTGTACAATTAGTATTACATGAAGGATGACTTGATTACAAGTTCTTGCATGTTTTCGACTAGGAATCAACTTATATCAGTGATATACCAATCTCTTCAACTAAAACCCAACTTATATTACAATGGAAGAGGAGATTGCCTACCTTTAAAGACTCATGTTTAAATGTATGGTGTCGTACAATTGATATTACATGAAGGATGACTTGATTACAAGTGTTTGTGTGTTGTTGACTAGGAATCAACTTATATCGACGAGATACTGATCTCTTCAACTAAAACCCAACTTAATCCACTCACATTTAATCCCCTCCTATTGAAAAATATGACTCAATCAACAACATAAGAACTTATTTATTTAGACTCTTTCAATCAACAACATAAGTACTTATTTATTTAGACTCTTTCTTCACCGTATTTTTCAACAAATATGACTCGATCAACAACATAAGCACTTATTTATTTAGACTCTTTCTTCACATTTATTTACATAGCTCCATGTAAGTCACCCTATCATTATTTTAATAACTTAAAGGAATTCAACTCCCTTGTGGAAAAAAATATTCCAAACCATAAATGCCAAAAAATAATGAGAGGATTGTTATTGGATGCTTGGAACCAAATTAGATGAAGATCATTATTCAACTCACATCTTATATGTTTACGTTGAAGAACAAAATATCATACCTACTCGTAGTTTTTCTTCATATAGAGTGGATGGCACATATGAGCTTGGATGAAAGCCAATTCTAACAACTGTAACATTTGGCCCTCGCTTCACTGGTAGAATCTGAAACTTCATAGATATTGCAGTGTACAACATAGAATTTCTTGATGTGCTCGGGTAGTGGGAAAAAAACTCAAATTTGTGTGTATTGGGTAATGTATTGTTGGCCATCTTATTTCCAAAATGATGCTCGAAGGCCCTTATAATTTGGGCATGGTTTCATTAGAGGAGCATGCTCAATTAAAAGTCAACACAGGATTGGCCACATACACTCCAAACCTTGCACTGAAAAATTGCTCGATTGCAGTTGTTTCACTTTATGCAAGCACTTGAATTAATGAAACATACCAATAATTGATATTATATTGAACGTGGACAATAATCAGCCATATTTTTCTACAGGATGTATACAAAATGCACCCATATGAAAACAAAATGCGGATATACCCCAATGAATATGATTTCGAACTCCCATAGACACTCACATTCAGCGTAGCCATCAGATTTGATACATAAATTTCATAGATAGCTCATACCAAACGGAGTAAGCTAATCTTACCAGAATGTGCTAAAAAATTTTACACGTAGTTGATGGCATGAGGGGATTAAAATTTGGTTATGATCGTATGCACAACATATGTCTATGAGGCGAATATCAATAGAATGGTTTATGTGTACATAGTGGAAACTCATAAAATATATTCAGAGATAACATAGAGATGAAAAAGTATATTGAGCGATATGGGACACATCAAGCCATACTAAGTAGCTATATATAACAAGGATTGGGTAGTGGAGTACCGATATAGAAGTTCCCATAACATTTTAATCAATCATATCGACCTGATAAATAAATTTTGAATCAAATTATTTCTAGTAGAGATCCACACACACAACAAACTTATCAATTCATTTAGGAAATGCTTTTGAACATTGTTTCTTGTAAATAACTCCTCCTTGAAATCTCTAGGAAGAAGGATTCTCCACGCTCCTCTTCAACACTCACTTTGAGCTTCTCAAGAAAGTCCACAATCATCATCAGCATAAATCTTCGGATTCAAGTCATGCATCAACGGAACCAAAATCCAGGGATAAAGGTACATCCAAGAGAGACTACATCATGAAATATATCAAGAACATATACAATATATTCCAAGTTTGTATTCCATCTTTAGGGTTATTTATACAATAGGTAAATGATTGGAACAGTTGCACCAGTCCAACTAATCCTTTGTTTAGTTACATTTACCACTGGTTACCGACATTTACTTAGATTTATTTACTTATTACAAATATTACTGTTTT
>JASDQU011312388.1:8022-24894 GCA_032191745.1 Picea mariana
GGATAAACAGGTTGCTGATGTGTTGACCAAACCTCTATCTCGTGTAAAGTTTGAACACTTTCGAGATAAGCTTGGTATAGTCCGAAAGGACCCTCCTTGAAAGGGGGAGTATATATTTATTCCTTGCTTCTGACCTCGCTGTTAGACGTAAAGCAAGATGATTCATTGTTTCTGACCTCGTTGTTGGACGTAAAGCAAGACGCTGTGTGTATTCCTTGCTTCTGACCTCGCTGTTAGACGTAAAGCAAGATGAGTCATTGCTTCTGACCTCGCTGTTAGACAAAGCATGGCGTTGTGGGTATTCCTTGCTTCTGACCTCGTTGTTAGACGTAAAGCAAGATGATTCCTCGCTTCTGACCTAGTTGTTAGACGTAAAGCGAGATGATGTGTGATTCCTTACTTCTGACCCAGTTGTTAGACGTAAAGCAAGATGATTCCTCGCTTCTGACCTCGTTGTTAGACGTAAAGAGAGATGATGATGTGTTCCTTGCTTCTGACCTAGTTGTTAGATGTAAAGCAAGACGACTCCTCGCTTCTGACCTTGTTGTTAGACGTAAAGCGAAATGATGATGTGTTCCTTGCTTCTGACCTAGTTATTAGACGTAAAGCAAGATGATTCCTTGCTTCTAACCTCGTTGTTAGACGTAAAGCAAGATGTGACTGACACTGAGCTACCAGCTTAACAGCTGTGACATTGAGCCAGTGTAGTACTGTGATGTGCCAGCCTAGTGTTGTGACAAGGTATCATTTTTACTGATACATTTTGATGCAGACGATGATGGCATTCTTTCGAGAATGATGATGCTGCCAATGAAGAAAACTTTCGATGACTCGTAAATGTGCTAGGCAATGTTTCAAGATGATATTGACGATACTGTCCTCTTGATGCCACTAATGATGTAGACCTCTCTTGCCTGATGCTGTTGAAGAAGACCCTTCTTGTTAAGGGGGAGTGTTGAAATAATGTAACTGCGAAGAGTATTCTTATTATTATTGTTATTTTGTTCATAGGATTAATCCCCATTGTGGATTAATCATGTCGGTAATTGTATTAGGATCAAATCCCCTTTTGCGGATTGGTCAACGGACAATTGTAATAGGCAGAATAAGAAGTCGGCCCCAGCAGTTATTATTGAGACCCAGAATTAAATTAAGGGTGGGTTTAACCACCCGGAGTGAGAGGTCGGCCCTGCCAGTGAAAACCCTTCACACGTGCCAGTCTTGTATATATAGAGAGGCTAGTGCCTCACTTTATCACACAACACACTTGCTCGTTCTTAAGAGGCAAGCTGCAACTTACCAGTGAGAGAGAAGGAGAAGAGTGGCGCATCTTTTGGAGAGAACTATCTGTATTGGTTTGAGTTATCTCTTGAACATTGTATTATCAATTTATGATAAGGAAGTTTTTGCTGGGTTTTCTTCCCCTAGAGGGTTTCCCAGGATAAATGTTGTGTCTCTTGTGAATGTGTATTTCTCAGTGATCTTGTTCTTATGTTGCTCTTATCTATTGAAATGCAAAGAACTATAATAATGGCATAAACATTAACAACACTTTCCATCTTGGAGCCTCTCATAGTGTACCAAACTTCAACAATGGGTCATGGTCCATTCTCTCATGAGGAGGGGATGAAGGCCCAGAGGTTGATTGCAACTGCTGCTAAAAAAATAAGAAAATGATGCTAAAGAAAGAAAGGAATGATAGCATAAAAGGACTAACAAAATCCAGTCCAAACTTGAGCTAAACTCTTGCAATTCTCGCCCCAGTCCCAAATAGAAATGCTACAACTTGAAACCTTATAAAGGAGACTTGCAAATATAATAAAGTGAACTAGAACGATGGTTGATAAAGGGGTTTGGGAAAAATAGCACGTAAATATGGGGTAACTCAAGAGCAAGCACACCCTCCACAAAGGCGCTCATAGAAATGGATTCATTGACACCATGAGCCATGAAGTAAGCCCTAAAAAACATATCACTATGATACTTTTGAAGGGCTTTTAGTTTCCCTGTCACTCTCGGGACCTGTCCCTCTACCTAGGTTATTTTATTTCATGTCTAGGTGGCTCACCTAATAGGGTTGGATGAAGGCCCTCCCATACTTAAACTTGTCAACTCACATGTGGTCCTGGGTCAGTGTGATGCTTGAAGGGGATACTAAGGTGAATTGTCTTACATGGCTTATATTTTAAGTTAAAACTTACTTTTCATGCTATAAGGACTAATGTTTCTTATGAACCTTGGCTAACCATGTCTTATACTTTGATTTGTCTTGGATGGCCCTGAAATGGTTCTTTGAGGGACATTCTGGTCTTGTACTCAGGGCGTTGTGCCTTTATTGCAGGACCTTGGCACGTGTGATGGAGAGCAATGGGTCATCCAGTGTCTCACCACCCTCAGACATTGGCTCTCACATCCTCAAAACCCTGAACAATGGAGAGATGGGCTTGGTAGGAGCAAATTCAGTCATGATGGCACACAGATGGGATAGAAGCCCCACGGGCTGGGAAGAGTACCCCAAGACTTATTTTGCACCAAGATTAGGGGCGTTGCAGCAACAATCAGTCAGAGGCAGTGCAGAGATGAGATGCATCTCCCCAAGGCCTGCATGCAGCACCTCGATCCTGGACACTTGCCCTATTAGGACAATGAGGTCATCTTCTAGGGTTTGCCAGAGCTAGGGTTTGGAGGATTCCTGGGGTATTGACGATGGTTGGCATGATTTTGAGTGGGGAGACACATCATTTGCCCCCACTACACTCTGGATGGATGCCACGTGGCCTTTAGAGGTCCCCTCCTTGCCTAAGGAGGCTTTACGTCTCACAAGTGTGGGCTATTTTGATTTATTTCTGCACTTTAGCATTTTGTAAAGGTTAAATGAGGGGTTGGCCCCACTTCTAATTTGTTGTTGACATTTTATGTGGACAAATGTGTAAGGGTGGCCTCATATAAAAAGGCTAACCCTAATTTTCATTTTATCATCATCTTTCACTCACCATTTGTGGGTAACACAACTGAAATATTTTCCCTCTACGGGTTACTAGCTCTCTCTCTCTTGCATACGCTTGGCTTGGAATGGTCCCTTGTCGATGGATTTGCTGATTTTGGATGGATATTTCTGCAATTAGGACTACATTCTCTTGGTTTCTTGGATGAAGTATAATTTTGCAATTTATTTTCATGCTATTAATGTTTATGGTGAAATTGCTATTTATTGCAAGGAATATTTTTTGGTGAAACCCTAAGAGAGGAGCATAAAGTGCTTCTTCCTCTCACAAGGTTGTATTTGTCTAAAATTGGTTAATTTTCCTTGCTAGGGTTAGAACCCTAAAGCCCTAAAGTGCTAGCACTTTAGGATTTTAGCTGTAGACTTTTGATCTTTGACCTAGTTGAAGCTACAAGAAGGGAGGAACAAGTTCTAGGGCCCAAATGTGTTTTCACCCTAGAAGTTCTTCTCCTCAAGATCTAAGACCTAAGGCCCAAATGTGCTTGCACCTTAGAGTTTAGATCCTACCTCTTGGTTTCAAGTAAACCAACCTTCAAGCTTAGTTGCATTTAAAAGACTCCATAACCCATTAAAGGCACTAGTCTTAAAGCATTCTCATGGTGAATTAATTGAGGAACTCACTCTCTCAAAACTCTTAAGCTTTCTACTAACTTCACTAACACTAACATTAGCAAACTCACTAAATTTCTTCTTGTTGTTATAAAAGTTTGCTACAGACATCCTAAACTACATTAATTTGCTACAGTGTCCTAACTCATTCAGAAATTGCTTCTAACAATTGGATAGTATTCTATTGGTTGCATGTTTAATTTTCATGGTCAATTGTGGTATTTCTGAGCACCAATTATTGTTGTTGTTACAAATTACTTATTGTTGTTATAAAGCTGGTTTACTTCTGCAATTTGCAATAGAAATAGCAATTTAATTTGTCCAATGTCCAAAAGAGGTGTTTATTGTATACTTTGACTTGGAAATTGTTATATATATGCTATAAAGTGTTCTTGTTCCGGGTAGGTACCAAATCATCTTCAAACCTCTTATTTTCCTTGACCTAGACCAGTTGTTCAATAATCGAGACAGGGGGTGGTAGGCTTGGCTACTATACTTGCCATTTGATCCCTTGAGGTCACCAGGGAAGCCTCCCTTGTGGTGGACTTCTTCCATCACCAAAACGAGGGAAGTCCTAACTAAGGTGACAATGGTAGGTTTTTCCATAGTTACGCAAGATTTAGGAGTTTTGTGTAGGGATTTGCATCAGTACAAATTCTGCGACAATAGACATTATTTCTAGAGACCCAATATGAATAGCATCAATATCAAATTTCATCCCATTCCATGAAGTTTGGTTTCTATCCAAATTTGTGGTGTCCAAAGCATCTTAGGAGGCTCTGTATGGGCCCCACTAGTTGATGAGGTGGTGTGTACTTGTTATTTTCGTTGAAGGAAGTCATGGGGACCACACACACACACTTTGTAGGTTTTAGAAGTGAAGCACAAGACTTGAGGGTGTTTTTCTTGCTTTAAATCGAGGCACATGCTTGGAGGAATTCCTCATGGAGGAGTAAAGCACATACACTCACAAAAGCATGAATTGGTGGACCTTTTCTCTTGTATACGATATTCTCGTAGGAAAAAGGAAAAGTGCATGCCTTTGGAGACTTTTTGTTAAAGGAATAAAGGGTGGGCTTTAGGAAGACCTTTTGTGCTTTTGAGGAAAGCCACTTTTGTGGACTTGCATGCTTTTGCATCGGCCATCTTTAGCAAAAAAGAACAAGTATGGGTTAGGAAAAATTTGACTTCAACAAAAGTGGCACTTTCCTCTTCGAGAGCCCATGCACTTTGTTTCAGAAGCATTTCCTTGGATTATAGTGACTTTATTAGGTTAGAAAGGCAAGATACCATCGAGGAATCCTTCTCGAACTTGGAGGAAAACTCGCTCATTTGAATTTCAGCTGAGGCTGCTACCTGATTTTGTTGTTGCTTCCCTTTACCTTTCTTCTTGATCGGACACTATGATGCATAATGTCCTTGCTTATGACATTTGAAGCACTCAATTTTACTCAAGTCCTTCATCACTGTTAGAGAGGTTGAATCCTCACTCTTTCCCTGACCCTTGCTAGGTCCTTTACCTTTGCCCTTCTTCGACTGACTAATTAAGGCTAGGTTCTCATCACTACCCTTCTTGTTGGCGTTTGATTCCATCCGAGTCTCCTCCTAGATGCAATCATCCGAAAGCCTTTGAAAGTCGGGAAGGCTTCCACAAGCACATATGCCTTTGACAAATGGTTCCCATGATGTTGGGAATCCATTCAGTTCCATGTTCACCAACTCTGCATCAGCCACCTCCCCAACTACTGCAAGCTGATCACGAATCTACGTGATCTCCATTAGGTATCTAGTAACGGTATCTGATCTGGACACCTCCCCAACTGTCACAAGTTGATCATGAATCCATCTGAGTCTCCTCCTGGATGCAATCATCCCAAAGACTTTGAAAGTCGGGAAGGTTTTCACGAGCACATATGCCTTTGACAAACAGTTCCCATGATGATGGGAATCCATTCAGTTACATGTTCACCAACTCTGCATCAACCACCTCCCCAACTATTGCAAGTTGATCACGAATCTACGTGATCTACATTAGGTAACTAGTAACGGTATCTAATCTGGACATCTCCATGGATCTGAGTTTGTTCCGCGAGATTATCTTCTTGTTAATGTTCTCACTCTGATAGAGACTTACCAATGCATCGAACATCTCCTTAGTAGTCTTCTTCTCGGATATGTAAGGGATCAAGTGATCTTTAATGGCATCCATTATCATCTGCTTGGTTTTTACCTCCTTCTTGTTGTGGGATGTCAACTACTATGGATTTGTCAGTGGTGTCACCGCATCATTCACGATATCCCAGAGATCATTCTCTTCCAACAAGAGAGTAACCCTTATTCCAAGATAGAAAATTAGAGGCACCATCCAATTTGTCCTCCAACCTAAGGCTAGTTGATGCCATCTTTGATCTGCACACAAACTACTACTCTTTGATCTTTTAATCAAAGTAACTATGATACCATGTGAAATTTTCAAAACCCTACGTGACTATTGTCCTACGCTTCTTTATTAAATAAATCGTCACTCAAATTTACTCAATAACATAAATAAAAATCTAAACATGCATCAATCACAAAAATGGCTGGAAAATATAAACAATGAAAGCAAAATAACTTTCAAGTACACAAGAATTTTTGTCCTTCAAATTAGTTTATCATTAATGATCAAAACTTACAAGGACACCTCAAAACTGAGGTTTTCAGCCTGTTGGACACTCAGATCTGCACTAGATCTATCTGTTGGCCACTCAAATCTACTAGATTTGCCTATTAAACACTCAAATCTGCTTAACACTCAGATCTACTAGATCTGTCTGTTGGTCACTCAGATCCGATAGATCTGGTTGCTGGACACCCAGATTTGCACTAGATCTTCCTACTGGTCACTCAGATCTGCACTAGATCTTCCTGCAGTACCTCAAATCTGCTAGATCTGTCTACTAGACAATCAGATCTGCACTAGATATGTTTGTCGGTCATTTAGATATGCACTAGATCTGCCTAATAGACCCTCTCTTGTGCTCTAAATCTTCTCAAATGATCTCTCTCTTGTCTCTTGAGTCTTCTTGGTGTACAAAAGTGTCTTCACCCTCTACCTTGACTTGCCTTTATACTTTAGCTGAAATTCTAATCTACCAAAAACCTAATCTCACTTTGAGATCTACGGTTGAGATTAGTCTAAATCACTAATGCATTAAAAATGCACCTTTTTAGACTCAATACCTAATTAAAATACTTTCACTTGATAAATAAAGTGAATTACAAAATAGATTTGACTTGGACAACTTCATGCACATTTGACGCAAAACCTGTTCAGAAGTTCTTGTCCAAGCTACAAACGTCAACACTTTTACCTTTTGAACTTCTTTCCTTAATTCAACTTGGTCTTCTGGAATGAGGTCTTCATTTATGAATATTCTTGGCCCTTTTAAACTTGGATTTTTACTGACTATGCTGTTGAATTTTAATACTTAGCTCAAGCACATGTAGTTTATTTCAATTTAGCATGAACTTGAACCATAAACAATGCAGCAATACAATATACAGTAGCTGCAGTAACCAAGATCACAAGAAGAATAACCATGCACAAGAACACAAGAAGTTATCCTAGGAAAACCCTTCTCAACCAAGGGAAAAACCCAGAAATCCTTTGCTATAGATTCAAGAGAAGATCACCCTTTCACCACAAACCCTAGTGCACACAAGAGGGTGCTCTATGACAAAGAAATATTGCGCCTAAAAGAAGTGCGCACTTCATCCCTACAATTAGGTGTTGAGATAATGAAACAAGTGTGAGTGAGTGTGATCCACAATGGGGAGCTAACTCTTATTTATACATGACCTAGCACATCAAATGGATGTGTCTATTGGCAGAATAGGGCCGACTTGTACAACTCAGAAATATAATTAATCTTTACACAATATTAATTATCTTTACATGGTGGGGCCGACTTGTACCCTTTACAATACAAATTAGGGTTTCACAATAATCTTACTCTTAGACAAAATAGCAAGGGATCTCACACATCCTCTAGTGCTCTACCACTAGGGACACGTCCACCTGTGCTCAGCCACAGGGACGTCGGTCTCAACAGATCAACTCAACTAAATCCATAGGAGTACTATCTGGAGAGCCATCTCAAGTCGACTCAACTAAGTCCATAGGAGTCCGACAGGAGACCATCTCAAGTCATCTCAACTCAGTCCAGAGGAGCAAGACAAGAGACCACACACATCATCTCAACTCAGTCCAGAGGAGTATGACTGACCCATCACATGGGCATTCTCACAAATCGTCTCAACTCAGTACAGAGGAGAACAACCTCGAGAATGTCTCATAAAGCTGCAATCGTCAACACTCCCTCTCAGCTAGGGAGGCATTCTCCACCAGGCCAAGTCTCTCATGGAAGTACTCGAACTTCGTCCTGGCAAGCGGTTTGGTGAAGACATCTGCAACTTGCTCGTGTGTAGAAAGGTACTGCACATGTTACTGCTTTCCCCTGCACCATATCTCTAATGTAATGGTATTTGATCTCAATGTGTTTCAAGTTATCGCGAAACACAGGATTCTCTAAGAGCTTCACACA
Source organism: Picea mariana (assembly GCA_032191745.1). Lineage (NCBI taxonomy): Eukaryota > Viridiplantae > Streptophyta > Pinopsida > Pinales > Pinaceae > Picea > Picea mariana. The sequence continues at coordinate 16,222 of JASDQU011312388.1, forward strand.
GCTATGGTTATCGCAATGGATAACGGAAAAATCCATCTCATGTCCAAATAAGTCTGCAAGGAGCTGGCAAAGCCACACTGCTTCGCAGACTGCCACACATAATGCAATGTACTATGCTTCTGCGGTACTCAAAGCCACAGAAGTTTGTTTTCTGGTGCACCAGGAAATCATGGCAGATCCCAAAGTAAAACAACAACCGAAGGTACTCTTCTGGTCCACTGCGCTCCCTGCCCAATCCACATCAGCATATCCCTGCAATCTCATGTCTACATCACAGGCACATCTCAGTCCATAACCAACTAAGCCTCATGAATATCTCAATACATGCTTCGCTGCTATCCAGTGTGTCTGTCTCAGTTGACTCATAAACAGATTGATTACACTCACTGCATAGCATATATCAAGTCTGGTGTTAACCAAATACATCAATCATCCAATCAATTGTCTGTAAGATGTGGATCAATCTTTCTTGAATCAAAAGAAGTGTCGCTCAGTTTCTTCAGATTCATCACCATCGGTGTAGGAATGGATTTGTAGTCTATCATCCTGAATTTCTTCAATATCTCAACTGTGTATTTCCCCTGACTCAGGAGAATCTCATCAGTCCTCTGCTACACTTCTAGTCCGAACAAGTAGTGCATCATACGAAGGTCCTTCATCTCGAATTTAGAAGCCAATGCATGCTTGCATTCAACAATAAGGCCTTTTGAACTGGTGAGGAGTAAGACATCAACATATAGGACCAAAATCAGGCACTCGTCACCAACAATGTTGTAGTATAGGTTGGGATCAGCAACACTCTTGTTGAAGCCCAGATTCATCAAGTATCCATCAATCTTCTCATACCATGCTCGAGGTGCCTGCTTTAGTCCATACAGGACTTTCTTCAACCTACAGACATGAGACTCCTCATGTATCATGAATCCATCTGGTTGCTCGATGTAAACTTCTTCCTCAATCTCACCATTGAGAAAGGTTGCCTTCACATCCATTTGATGTAGTCTCTATTATCCACCAGTTTGCACAAGCTAGATTTCCTGAAGAGCCGCCAGAGAATGAGCAATCAATGCTCATATATGCAGATTTCAGTGATTCAGCAGGCCTTAAAAGGGCCCCCTTTTTTCTGCATTTCCACTATTGTAATAAATGTCCCAAGTATGAGATATTGTAAAAGGCTATTGGCCACCCTTGATCTAGGAGTGGGCACATACTTCGGAGTGTTTTTTTTACTTGTTAATTATTTTTTTTTGCTTGCCTTAGTGAGCGATTAAATAATTTCTAAGTTTTTTCACTCAGAAAAAAGACTTGCTCCAAAGTCGAAGTATGTGTTGACAAACAGGTCTTGGCATGGAAAATCCAATGTCTAGTTTCAGAATGTATATAAGCTCATACTAGAACATAGTGTCTGAGTCATTTGGAAATTGCGGCCAAGTCTGATAGGTTTTTTTTAAGTTTTTAGTGAATTAATTAAATTCCTGCAAAATTGGAATTAATTAATTCTGAGCCAATAAATGTAAAAAATATGGCATCAAACATTGTCAGATGCCATATTTACAGTCGTTTTCCAGTCCAGAGTATGATGTAAACCACTATTTCCCATCTTTTGAGACTAAAAATTGATTATTATCACTAAAAAAGTCAAATTTACTCTAAAAATACGGAAAAGGGGTAATTAATTGAGTCTCCTAAATTTTAGGAAAACTGGGGAACATGTTTTAGACATTTTTTTGAGTGTCTTTAGTCAACTAAAGGCCTAAGATGAGTTAGTTGATGAGAAGGTCGACTTACTTAGATGACATGGAGTTAGGGAGGAGTCTCCAACTCAAATCCCATCCTAAGTGGTGCATTGCCTAAACCCTAGCGCATCTCTCTCATGGCCCACGTCCCACTTAACTCACACCTCACGCCTACTATCTTTCAATTCACTCACTCACCACTCCCACTCACTCCTAGTTCACTCCCCTTCATCTACCTACGCTCCCACTTAACTACACACTACCTACCCTTCACTCCCACACATCTCCCTCTAATCTAAGTGCGCCACACCTCCTCTCACGCATCACTCCTCCTTTACCCACGCATTACCTACACTAAAACCCTAACCCTAGCGCATGCATTTGCCTAGGAAGTCTCACCTCCATTTCTGTATAAGAGAGGTCGACCTCTCTCATTTGTTAGCGAAGTCTTGGGTGAAGAGTTGTTGTAATACTTTTCTAAGCATTGGAATAAAAGACTTTGGAGCATCATTGTGTTGTCTTCAGCAAATGTGTGGAGGATCGACTCCTATTATGGTTCTTAAAGTATGGTAAAATCTCTTGCTAGCATTGTTTATTTATCTTTTGGAATGAGGTATCAGTAAAACTGGGTTTTATTGCTAATCCTTGTTTTTCTATAAGCTAATCTTTGAATGCATGTCATTATTGTTTTAATTACATGCTTCTCTATGGTTACATATTGGATATTTTAACATTTCGCTTGCAAGGTTTTTGTCAAGTTTACAGGTTATCTATCTTGGAGGAATAGAGGGTTCTGGCTTGAACCCCTAACATCTGCAAGTGCAGAGAAAGGAAGGATTCCCCTCTTCAACACAACATTCTGACTCTATTGCCCAAATTCTTGGTTTTGAATTTCTCTTCCCCTTTACTTTCTCAAAATTTATAAGGAAAATCTGGTTGTCCTTTGATTTCTTGTTGCATGCAAGGTTTGAATTTGTCTTTAAAAGTTGAAATTTGTTTTATATCAGCTGCATGCAGCCTTTAAAACTAGATCTGAGTTTTGTTGAAAGAATATATCTATTTGCCAAGATCTAGCTTCGTTTTGCTGCTTACTAGCCTTCAATTTCTAACAAATTTTTTAGGCTTGTGATAGGCAAAAGTTTACTGTGTTTTCTAAAGTATAAATCTGCAAGATAGGTTGTTGTTTTTTGTTGATTTTATATCAGTCAAAAAGATCCTAAGGAGGTTAGCTATTTAGCTATCACTCCTTAGTTAATTTTTGTCCTTGGTGTAGTTTAACTTAGAAATTTTTCACATATTTTTAGGGGTTGATCAAAGATACTCTTAAAGTGTTTTTGGTCACTTTTTGGCATTTAATACCTTGTTGTTTTAGTGCAGATCTGACAGGTACAAGAAGAAATGTTGTTGAACTTCCAGGACCCTCTCGGTGCTCCCAGGAGCCTCGTATTTGATTTTTTTTCATCATAAAAGTTGTGTAAAGCACTTTGATCTCTCCATATAAAGGTCAAGTGTTGCAAAAGAAAAGTAATCTCATCTTGTAATAAAGTTAGTGAGCCACAAAGCTCACCTTTAGTTGTTTCCCCTACCCCTGGGGGGAAACTGGTGTTTTTTGTGTTTTCTTTCTTTTTCGGGGTTGTTTCCCGCTTCGTTGAGTTATTTTAATTTCTCATGCATAAACAAAATTAAAACTTACTCACATCACTTAAATCAAAGTCTTAAAAAACTTTTGCAAGTTTTAGGTTTGCTTTTTTTAGTTTCAATTTTGCAAATATATTGGAATAAACCCCAGCTATTCAAATCTGAGTATGCAAGCCCGTTGTCATGCTTTAAGTGCTTCGGTGACCCAAAAAAGATTCGAATAGTGCATGCTAGTATAATTAGGACAATCTCTAAGTTGTGTTATTCATCTAAAACCTCTACCCTAGGTGGAGTGTGTTAAGTCAAGGGGAAACTTTGAGATCTAGGTTCTCTCCTCGTTGGACCTACGAAACACCCAATTGGTAAGTCTATAAGATTGGTGAATAACAAACAAAAATGCCACATTCACCTTTTCACACAAAGAGTGGGGACCCCGACTTTAATCCCCACTTCACGGTTTCAAAACTCTTTTAATAACACCAAATCCCTAACCAAAACACTCAAGATAAAATTAATGCGACATTTTCATCACATCACACTTTACTGCTTTATATTTGGCACTGGTCTTTAAAGTTTATCTCTATATTGTTTAGTAAGTGCAAATGCTTGTCTTTATTTGATAATTCTTAAAGCTTGTGGTTGATTATGCAGGCATATTCCTTTTTGGTTAAATATCATGTGGTGCTAAATTTATCTTGCGATTAAAAGTGTTATTTCAAGCAATAAACTCCTAGAATAAAGTTTTCTTTCTTGCTTAGTTTAGAAAGCCTTAGTTTTATTTTTATAGGGACTACCCACCTTGGCTTCGCTAGGAGTTGGCCTAGACGGAGGAGTCGAGGATCAGGTGACAGCACCTTGACTCGAGACTTGCCCCCAAGGACACACCAAGTGGATTGAAGGTTTCTTCCACGATAACCCAGGTGTGTATTAGGACGACAACATTTTTGGCGTCGCTGTCGAGGGTAAACCTTTCTATTCCCGGGTCACGACTTTTGTTTTCCTTTTTGCTTTTTGCTTTGTTTGATGCTTCTTGTTTGTTTATAATAAACTTGATCATCTGGCGACTCCACTTCAAAATAATTTGACAAAGTATTCTGCAAAGAGGAACTCACAGTTTACTTAGCTTCATCCTTAAACCCGAAGGTGTTTTTGGAGGAAGTTATCCAAGCTGTCTTCTTGTAGGATCCTTAATAATTTTTAGGTCCCAGTCCATCTCTGTTAGACCTTTTTTTTTAATAAAGTCTAGCAATGGATTATCTTTATAAACCTATTGATTTTTCTGCAATAAGTGGTTATCTGCATTTGATTCCAGAAAAAACAATTGAAAATTTGCCTTATTTTCAAAGTAATAATGTGGTTGATGCTAGACGTCATGTTCAGAGAGTTACACATTGCTTCAATAAATGGTGTTGCAATGCCTTATATGAAGATGTAGGAATGAAGTTGTTTATCTTGTCTTTTGATGATGATGAGCTTGATTGGTTTACAAAACTTAAGGATAAACAGGTTAGAACATACAAAGAGTTAACTAATGCTTTCATGGAAAAATGGAAGGAGAAGGAACCTCCAGTTATAAAGACAGTCAGTTCAGATGCTTCACCAGATTTTGATGAGAAATTTACAGATGTCATCCAGGCCATGAGATTCGCTCATGCAATACAGTTAAAGGACATGGAAGCTCGCCTTGCAGAGGCAGAAGCTTGTATCAAGTATTCAAACCCTATAGAACCAGAGCTTCACAATGAACAAGAAAAGGAGTTTCACTTAGAAATTCTGGAAGAGCCTATAGATGAGTCATTAACTGATCATGAGGAAACGAAGGATTTTGAGTTGGAAATGATCAAGTATCCAGATAATTCAAATCCCCACCCTCCTCCCGAGGAATCCATCTCTTCAGAGAAAATTTTTGACAATTATGATGATCTTGAAATAAACAGTGAAGCGGATTCCTTGATAATTCCAATTCCAATTCTAGTTCCAGTTCCAGCTCCAATTTCTCAACCATCAGATGACTTAATGACAACTAATGGTAAATTGGAAGATAACTTTAGTTTGTCAACTCCAAATCATTATGAGCAATGGTTAGCCTTCCACCATGACAGTCCAATGCAGAGCTTCATCAAAGACTTACAAGGCTTACCAAACTTCAAAGTTTGGTTGAATAAAAACAAATATATGTTTCTTGGGTGGTTGGATCCCAAGAAAAGGGCCAAGTTAATAAAACATGGAAAAAGATCTTCAAAGAGTCATCCTGGACAGGGATTATTCAGACATCTAAGGTCTTGTTTCATCCATGACATGGCCGATGCATGGAGTTTCTATTTCAGCCAGTCAGACAATGGAAAGGTTAAAGCTACCAATGAGCAAATGACTTTTCAAATTGCTCTTCAATAATGTTATTTGATGCCATGGGGCATCCTCTATAACGTATCTCTAACCCTTTTCTCCGCATTTTAATTTTCATTTATGTTCACTTTCTTCTTTTATACTTTATGTATAATAGTTCATTTTCATTTTTTGTATTTACATGTATAATAATTGTGCAATTTCAATTTACACTTGGTCTTCATATACATGTGTCGTTGATGTTGTTTTTGGCGAGATGTTTGTGATGTAGGGACAGATTCTGGATTCTCGCATGCTCTCCCTTTCTATAAAAGGATCAAGCACACGTCCTCATATGGAGCCTATGTTATCCACCAGTTTGCACAAGCTGGATTTCCTGAAGAGCCGCCAAAGAATGAGCAATCAGTGCTCATATATGCAGATTTCAGTGATTCAGCAGGCCTTAAAAGGGCCCCCTTTTTCGGCATTTCCACTATTGTAATAAATGTCCCAAGTATGAGATATTGTAAAAGGCTATTGGCTACCCTTGATCTGGGAGTGGGCACATACTCCGGAGTGTTTTTTTTACTTGATAATTATTTTTTTTGCTTGCTTTAGTGAGCGATTAAATAATTTCTAAGTTTTTCCACTCAGAAAAAAGACTTGCTCCAAAGCCGAAGTATGTGTTGACAAGCAGATCTTGGCATGGAAAATCCAATGTCTAGTTTCAAAATGTATATAAGCTCATACTAAAACATAGTGTCTGAGTCATTTGGAAATTGCGGCTAAGTCTGATAGGTTTTTTTTAAGTTTTTAGTAAATTAATTAAATTCCTGCAAAATTGGAATTAATTAATTCTGAGTCAATAAATGTAAAAAATATGGCATCAAACATTGTCAGACGCCATATTTACATTCGTTTTCCAGTCTAGAGTATGATGTAAACCACTATTTCCCATCTCTCGAGACTAAAAAATAATTATTATCACTAAAAAGGTCAAATTTACTCGAAAAATACGGAAAAGGGGTAATTAATTGAGTCTCCTAAATTTTAGGAAAACTGGGGAAAATGTTTTAGACATGTTTTTTGAGTGTCTTTAGTCAACTAAAGGCCTAAGATGAGTTAGCTAATGAGAAGGCCAACTTACTTAAATGACATGGAGTTAGGGAGGAGTCTCCAACTCAACTCCCATCCTAAGTGGCGCATTGCCTAAACCCTAGCGCATTACCTAAACCCTAGTGCATCTCTCTCATGGCCCACATCCCACTTAACTCACACCTCACGCCTACTCTCTTTCAGTTCACTCACTCACCACTCCCACTCACTCCTAGTTCACTCCCCTTCATCTACCTACGCTCCCACTTAACTACACACTACCTACCCWTCACTCCCAYGCATCTCCYTCTAATCTAAGTGYGCCACTCCTCCTCTCACGCATCACTCCTCCTTTACCCACGCATTACCTACACTAAAACCCTAACCCTAGCGCATGCATTTGCCTAGGAAGTCTCACCTCCATTTCTATATAAGAGAGGTCGACCTCTCTAATTTGTTAGCGAAGTCTTGGGTGAAGAGTTCTTGTAATATTTTTTTAAGCATTGGAATAAAAGACTTTGGAGCATCATTGTGTTGTCTTCAGCAAATGTCTGGAGGATTTACTCCTATTATGGTTCTTAAAGTATGGTAAAATATCTTGCTAGCATTGTTTATTTATCTTTTGGAATGAGGTACTAGTAAAACTAGGTTGTATTGCTAATCCTTGTTTTTCTATAAGCTAATCTTTGAATGCATGTCATTATTGTTTTAATTACATGTTTCTTTATGGTTACATATTGGATATTTTAACATTTCGCTTGCAAGGTTTTTGTCAAGTTTATAGGTTATCTATCTTGGAGTAATAGAGGGTTCTTGCTTGAACCCCTAACGTCTGCAAGTGCAGAGAAAGGAAGGATTCCCCTCCTCAACACAACATTCTGACTCCATTGCCCAAATTCTTGGTTTTGAATTTCTCTTCCCCTTTACTTTCTCAAAATTTATAAGAAAAATCTATTTGTCCTTTGATTTCTTGTTGCATGCAAAGTTTGGATCTGTCTTTAAAAGTTGAAATCTGTTTTATATCAGCTGCATGCAGCCTTTAAAACTAGATCTGAGTTTTGTTGAAAGAATATATCTATTTGCCAAGATCTAGCTTAGTTTTGTTGCTTACTAGCCTTCAATTTCTAGCAAATTTTTTAGGCTTGTGATAGGCAAAAGTTTACTGTCTTTTCTAAAGTATAAATCTGCAAGATAGGTTGTTGTTCTTTGCTGATTTTATATCAGTCAAAAAGATCCTAAGGAGGTTAGCTATTTAGCTATCACTCCTTAGTTAATTTTTGTCCTTGGTGTAGTTTAACTTAGAAATTTTTCACATATTTTTAGGGATTGATCAAAGATACTCTTAAAGTGTTTTTGGTCACCTTTTGGCATTTAATACCTTGCTGTTTTAGTGCAGATCTGACAGGTACAAGAGGAAATGCTGCTGAAATTTTGAAGTTTAGCCCCTTCCAGGACCCTCTCGGTGCTCCCGGGAGCCTCATATTTGATTTTTTTTCATCATAAAAGTTGTGTAAAGCACTTTGATCTCTCCATATAAAGGTCAAGTGTTCCAAAAGAAAAGTAATCTAATCTTGTAACAAAGTTAGTGAGCCATGTTATCCCCGATATCTAGGGATAACTAGGAGATCATGTCTCGAGGCCCACATGGTCCTAGACATGGAGTACCGAGAGCAGGAGCGACCTGAGCATGGTCCTGGAGGACCTCATCTTCTTCTTCTCAGCCAGCTTTGTCCTGCCAGCAGTACCAGCCTCCATCACTACCGGTCTGGGCTTGTATCAAAGAAGGCTCTTGCTCCACGAGGTAATTGGTCCGAGGTATCATGGTATGTGTCATATTTGATCATTATAACCTTCCTATGTATGCATTAGATCTCTTTCA
>JASDQU011312390.1:0-21871 GCA_032191745.1 Picea mariana
TGGGGACACCTAGGAGTGATTCTAGGAGTAACTCTAGGTGGGTGAGGGAAATAAAGATAATTAATTAATTAAAGAAATTAAATTATGGAGGAATGTAGGGGATGGGGGACACTTGTACGAAGAGGAATTTTTGGGAATTTATTTTTAAAAATTTAATGAAATGAGATTTTAGGAAAGAAAGGAAGTTCAAAACTCTATATAATGAAGGAAGGAGAAGGATGAAGGATCTTCTTCTATTTGCATAACTTTACACTGCAGAAATATCTACTTGATTGACTTAACTTGTGGGAGTTGGCATACCCAGGTTGGTGAGGAGTGGTATCTCGGCCTTGCGAGGTGAGTTGGGAGGTAGTCGAAATATCGAGATAGTGTGTGTGGCCCCTTTGCGGCTTGGGGGGCTAAGGGGGGAGAAGAGTGCCCCTAGCATTGGCTGGGAGGTACCAGTGAAGTCTCAATGGTCGACGAGAAGGAGTTGCACAGAGCGCACAGAACGTCATTCGGAGTAGGCAATCAGGAAACGGTACACTCTCTTCATTTTTGTATGGTAGAATGTATTAGGACTTATGCTTAGATCTGCTTATTTAATGGAAAAGTAAGAAGACATTTTTTTTTAAATTGGTGACTGAAATTTCCTTAGCCTAGCTCGATGGTTGTTGAATCCCATGGCCTTCGTTTTCCCGCATGTATTGACCACCGTGCTGTGTTGATTGTGACATTTGTGGTTGTTTAGCCTTCATCCCTAGCTCACCAGTCCTCGCCTGAGTAGTCGGCCARGAGCTTGATCTACGRTTGTCGTGTTAGCATTAAAATACCTATGGATCACAACGCCCTTCTTTTCTGTGTGATGATGATGAGCGAAGGACAAACCTGTTAGTAAGATACCCTTTATGTTTGTCCCTGGCTGATTGTTGATTCCGCCATCTGGCAATGACCTCTGTGTGTGGATTATCTTGTGTCCTGGTTGGTTTTCTCTATTCCTTTACTGATAGAAACCCCGACAATCATTCCATGACCTTTCCCATCGGATCCTTGCATTCTCTTACTGTTGTCTACGCTGTATTGGGGTTATAGCATTGGAAGCACGAATTGATTACCGGTCGACAAATTTTTGGGTATTCTGGCAATGAAAAAAAAACAAATTGCTTTCAGGTCTGCATTTTTATAATGGTATCCTAGAAATGGAAAAACATTATTATTTGTTATTCCTGTCTGCATTGTATTGGTACTCTGGTAATGGGAAGAACGTTTGATTTCCTATCTGCATTTTATATTGGTGTCCGGGAGATGAAAAACGTTTTTGTATTCCTGTCTGTATTGTATTGGTACTCTGGCAATGGGAAGAACATTTGATTTCCTATCTACATTTTATATTGGTGTCCAGTAGATGAAAAATGTTTTTGTATTCATGTCTGCATTTTATTGGTACTCTGGCAATGGGAAGAACATTTTATTTCCTATCTACATTTTATATTGGTGTCCAGGAGATGAAAAACATTTTTTTTTGTATTCCTGTCTGCGTGGCATTGGTATCCTGGCAATGGAAAATGAATTCATTTTCATGTCTGCATTTTGCCAGCGTTTTTCCCTTTTAAATGATGTTGGCAACATGGAGTTCCTTTTGGTGCGTTTTGGGCACATAATTCTACATATTTTAATTATGGATATCCATGAATGCCCTTCTGGTGTGTCCTTGTACATGTTTTCCCCTTTTAAAATGAGACTGTGATAGCTGATTAATTACCCACGATTTTTCCATTCAAAACGTGGCTGATATTGTGGTTAAATGCTCACGAATTGTCATTCAAAACATGTCTGAGACTATTGTTTAATGCTCATGATTTTACCATTCAAAACATGTCTGAGATCATTTTTTAAATGCTAATGTTTTTCCATTCAATACATGTCTGAGACCATTGTTTAATGCTCACGATTTTACCATTCAAAACATGTCTGAGACCATTGTTTAATGCTCACGATTTTACCATTCAAAACATATCTGAGATCGTTGTTTAAATGCTCACTTTTTGCCATTCAAAACATGTTTAAGACCATTGTTTAATGCTTACGATTTTACCATTCAAAACATGTCTGAGACCATTGTTTAATGCTCACGATTTTACCATTCAAAACATGTCTGAGATCGTTGCTTAAATGCTCATGTTTTTCCATTCAAAACTTGTTTGAGATGATTGTTTAATGCCCACGATTATTGCCTTTAAAAGTTGACTTTGATTGTTTTTTAAATACCCATGATTTTGCCTTTAGAATGTTGTCCGAGCTTGCTATAATTACCCACAATTTTTCCTTTAGAATGTTGCCAGAGCTTGTTGTAATTACCCATGATTTTTGCCTTTAGAATGTTGATTGAGCTTGCTGGAATGACCACGAATTTACCAAAACCATTGCTACAGTTAATTGTCTTGTTAATTGCAATGTTAAATGCTATATTAATTGCCTTACTAAATGCCAGAACAATTGCTACAGCACTATGAATGGTCAGTAGATTGCTACTTATTGATTAAATACCATAGCGAGTTAAATGGTTAACAGTTATGTAAATTGCCTTGTTTTTGCACTTTTAATCATTATGTTAACCGTCATATAAATTTCCTTGCTACTATTATATTTATTTTTATGTTAATTAACATGATAATCGCCTTGTTAGTGCTATAATACTTGTTATGAAAATAGTCATGCAAACTACCCTGTTATTGCTCAGTTAATTGATTATGTTAATCATTATGTTAAATGCCTTGTTAACTGCTGTAATAAATTGTTATGTAATAGATATGTAATTACCTTGTTGATTTGCTACATCAATGTTATTAGCTGGCAGTTTCCTCCTCAATGATAATAAACAACTAGTGTGGTTAGTTCAGTCATTATATCTAGACTAATGTTGAGGTTTAACTGTTCATAAGTGCTATAGGTAGCATTCCACTTTAAGAATGTTAATGTTGTTATTAAAGTTTATGGTTAGTTGGATTTACAGATATCTCCTAATAGGTAACCCAGACTCACTAAATTTGGGTCATAATTCATGTTAAGTTTGGTGGGTAACTTGTTGACTGATGGAATTTAGACTGGTTAATTGATCTGTAATTAACACCAATTTAAGTGATAGATAACGTCCTTTTAGACTTGATTAATGGTTGTTATTTAATATTTATTAATGTTTGTATGTGGTTTTGTAAACATTCAATGTGATTGGTTTTGCTCACTGTAAGGGTTCTAGTTACTTGTGTAATTAATTTTGGGTTGTTAGGATGATTGTACTTAGCTTAGTAGGCTGGGTTTGCTTGTGTCGGGTGGGATGTAGACACCTCCTTGTTCCTCAGAACAGTCGCCATCCCTAAGACCTTAAATGGTCAAAATCAATGGGAACCTGGGCTTGAGCATTGCTTATGTGTCCTGGAGGTCCTAACCATTGCAGGGTAGGATGAGCGGGTAGTCATTCTTATTTTTCGTCGGTTGAATATTGTACATTGCTTCCAGGTGCTTGATGTGATTTTATGTTCGTGACTCATAAACAACATGGTGCTTCCACATATATGGTTGGCCCAAGAGAACATTGCAGGCATCCAGTGGGGAAACATTACATAATACCTTGTCCTTAAAGGGATGGATGTCGTATGACAATTGACATTGTTGGATGACACAAAGATCTCATCCCTGGCGAAGCCACCCGATGTTGTATGGATGTGGGTGTGGTGTTATCGACAATCCCAATTTTTTTACGACCTCTTCTAAGATGAGGTTCTTCTGGCTTCCTCTATCAACAATAAAATGTAGCGAGGTCCCATTCACCCACATCTGTGAATGAAAAAGGAGCTCCCCCTCTTCAGGATCTATTGGTTCTTCTGGTTTAATTGTTGCAGTCATGACAACAGTAGTGGGGTCTGCGTCGATGATCTATCTTTTACCAGTATTTTCATAATCAGATTTTGAATCAGGGTTCGGCTCCTTGTCTTTGATCTCAGCCACCAATGACTGTTTTGAGCGACATTCATTGGTGTTTTGCTAGGGTCTTTTGTGGAAATCACACCATTTTCTAGTGTCCTTCTTTGTCTTCATGTGGCCCTTCTTTTCTTGTGGCTTGGAATGGTTTTCAAGAGACTTTTTGTTAGGGGCGTCTTTATCATACTTTGGTTGTTTCATATTTGCAGACCCAAACTCCTGTTTGTTCTAGTTCTTAAATTTATGCTCGATTTTAACAACATATCGATAAACAACACTGAGTGATGAGATGTCCAGAAAATCCATTTCAGTTTGGATGTATCTATGTAGATCCCCATGGTATTTTAGAACCAAATGTCGTTCAAAGTCTTTGATACCCATCTTGGTGTGCAAGGTATGGAAGGTATTGGTGAAATTCAGAACTTCTTGTCCCCTCTCTTGCCACAGTGTGTTCCATCTCATATACTAGTCCTCATAGTTTCAAACAGGGTGATATTGTTCCTTTACTGCGTCCACAAAAAAATCCAAAGTGGGATTGGCCCCATATATTCCAGACTCTTTTGTGGAACTTTTCTCCGAGTAAGTTTCCCACCAATATTTGACATGGGGGAGATCCTTAAGGAGTGCGAAGGTGATCTTGTCCCTGTCGAAAAAATGGTGAACAAATAAATATCCTTCTAGCAGATTTAACCATTTGTCTAGGGAATCCGCATCTATCTAACCTTCAAATATGGGAATATCAAAATTAACTTGTGCCTTGAAAGGAGAGGTACTTCCAGAGTGTTTTTTTGATGAGAATGTGCCTATTTCTATCAGCAAGCATTGAAGGATGTGGGGGAAATTCTCCATCATTTCGTCCCTCTGTGGCGTGAGAGCTTGCTCAAGCAACAGATTGATAGAATCGTTTGCTCCGTAATTTTTCTTTTCTTCCTCCATGGAGGGTTTCTTGGGCATGCGAGAGATATTGTCTTCAAGAGAGATAAGCTAAAGACCCAACTTTCTATATTCGGACCTTGTCGGGGACATACATTGAAAAAAAAACCCGATTAAGAGCAACCTACTCTGATACCACTGATCCCAATTATTTTTAGCACGAAATGAGAGCGGAGATATAATAAAGAAATGTATAGAGATATCACAGATATCCAATAATATATATATTTTTTATCAGAGATGAAACCATAAACATAGAGATGCAGTAACACACAATTTTCTATTAATGAGCGAAAATGTACAAAGAATGTAAAAATACAGAGTGAAAGACTCGCTAGAATGGTGGAATCTTATCTCTTAGAAGAGATGTGACGGCTACTCAAATTTGAAAGAAGATGATTTTATTATGAGTCTCCAAAGGCCTTTTTTATCATAAATAAAATCCAAAACCCTAACCCCGGAAGATGAAAAACCAACAATTTTGTGGACCCCGTTTTGGGTAGTTTGGTGTATCAACTTCCAGGGGGCGTAACTTTGGCATATGATCTCTGTTTGGGGCGCGTGATAGATCGTTGGAAAGGTATATTCGAGGATATTCATTTACGGGGCTCAATCAAATCCTTTTTTCTATATTTGATAAGATCGATCCCAAAAAACCTTCATTTAGGCCCTCAAAATGGCCCCGAAAGTTAAAAACTGTTAAAAATAGTAAATTACCAAAATTGCCAGAAACCTATTTTGAGCCAGTTGGAAAAGGTGGGTGGCCACCGAAATCCATCTGGATCATTTAGTATTCATGACTTCTCAAGTCCAATTTCTCTCACCTATGGCTCTAACACTATCGCTCATGTTCCTGGTACGCTCTTAGTGCACAAGTATTTTTCCATGACCAACTTTGCGAATTATTTTCTCGTTGGTGATATCATGATTTGGGAACTTAAGGCCGACAAAATTTTTGAGCATAACTCCTTCAATAATTACACCAAGTGTGTCTGGTGATGTTTCTAGTGGGTATTTCCAATTTTTTGGTATGTTGATTAGTGGCAAATTATCCATCCTAGGTGGGAGGTAATCTTTGAGGAAGATTTCATGTGATGTTGAAGCTGAATCTCTAGGTATTTAACTATGGTCATTTTTAATTTTTTCATGTTGATGTTGATGGCACTCCAAATTTTTGCGGGGTCATTCATCTTGTGTGACGAGTTCTTTACATTCTTTGTAGCTGTTTTTTGGCAGATGTAATTCGACTCTTAATCACTCGGGTTCACTCTGGTTTTATCTAGTTGGCTCTCTCTTTCATGCAACTCTTAGTAAAAATGATTTATTCTTAACAAACCTCCACTATTTTTGTGCCTCCTTGCCAACTATGCATGTATTTTCATGCAATAACTCACTTGACCAATCTGCCAATGTGGTTCACGAATGGTTAAATAAATGTAAATTTATTACCAAATCTCTTATATGTTGTTTTCCTTGTACTGCCAATCTGTCATGATTTCTGATGACTTTTTCCATTTAATATTATACAATGTCTCTCTGACCTATCATTACCCTATTATTGTCGTCGTTCCATGCTTTAATGATTTTAATGGTCTTATTAGTGCCAAATTGTGCAAGACATATGTTGCTTCACAATCATTTTCTTTTGTGTTGTATTTTCTCAATTGGCGTGATTTTTCCTGATGCACAATAATCCTTCCTTCTGTGCAGTCTCCTATGCCTTTTACTCTATAAAAATTTTCTTTTTGCTATATCTATTTTTTTCTTCCTTTTTCTACTTTTTATTTGTTTTTTTGTGTTTTTCCTTCCTACTATAATACAACTACTATGATACATGTGGTTTGGCACAACCCATATTACTGCACAGATTGTCGGTGGTCTCTATAGATTTTCAGTCGACTTCCATTCACCATTCCTCCAAGGAATTCTCCATTTAGGGTTTCCAACTGCGTCAAACCTGTCTCTGTTACATGTTGAATCACAAATGGTCCTAACTAGTGCATTCTAAACTTCTCTGGATGCTGCATAAACTTACTATCATAAAGTAATACTAAGTCTCCCACTTGAAACTTTTTCTGTTTAATGTGTCTATCATGCCAAGCCTTCTCTCTTTCCTTCTTAACTTGCTAATGGAAACCTACAACAAACCAATATTCCTCAAGTTGTACTAATTGTGCCAATGTCTCCTCTATTTCCCTAGAGTCCGATAGATCACTGATCAGTGCAATGTGTAATCTAGGTAGAATAAACTTCATTGGAATCACTGTTTATTTCCCATAGACCAACTTGAAAGGTGTCTTGTCTGTCAATTTTTTACTTGTAGTCCTGTAATCCCATAACACTGCAGGAACTCTTAAGTACCAATCATCTCTCCCTACATTGCAATTTTTTGTTAAAGAATTCTCCAAGATTTTATTGAAATCTTCCACTATCTCATTGGCCTAGGGATGATATGATGTAATCTTCTGATGATGAATTTGAAACTCCTCATTCAATGCTTCAATTTGTTTATTCAGAAAGTGGGTTCCTTGATCACTGAGTAATATCTCCGGACAACCAAATTGTGTGACTACATTCTCAAATAAAAATATCGCAACAATCTCCATGGTGCAATCTTGAACCGGTGTTGCTTCTACCCATATTGTCAAGTACTCTATCGTGGTGATTATGTACCTTTACCCTGATATTATTTCTTATGGGTTGATTGGCCCCACAAAGTCTATGGCCCATTTATCAAATACTTGCAAGGTAACCTATGGATTTAAAGGCATTTCATCCCTCCTAGATGTCTTTCCCACTCTTTGACATAAATCACATGATTTCCAATATTCCTTAGAATCATTGTGAAGTGTAGCCCACCAGAGTCTCGTGCACAAAATATTTTATGCAGTTTCCTTCCCTGCATAATGTATTCATTCTTATGCGAGTATCATTGATCTTTCATGTTCCAGCACACATCGTTGTAATATTTCGTTTGCTCCAAACTTGTATAAATTTTCTGCAACCAACTGATAATTCTTTGCTTTCACCACTAGTTGTTTCTTCTATGCCACTTTCATCTCTAATGGATCCATTCTTTTACTTATAAACTGCACGATGTCCGAGAAGTAATAATTCACCATTTTAATTGAAAATAGTTGTGCGTCTGGTAAGTTTTCATCTAAATTTCTCTCATCTTCTCCTAATAATATGTGTGATAGATTATATGGCATTTCATTCAACTTCCCAAGTTTCACCACAACCTCAAAATCATATTCCTAGAACAGAAGTAGCCATCTTCATGTTCTCCCCCCCAATTTTTTCTTGTTCACTAGGTATTTTAATGCATAATGGTTTATCTAGATCTTAAAGTGAGATCCTAATAAATAATGTCTGAACTTTTGTAGTGCATATAACATTGCCAATCCTTCTTGTTCTATAGTGGTGTAATTATTTCCTGCTATAGACAACTTCCTACTTGCAAACACAATTGGGTAATCTATGTCCCCATCCCCTGGTTGACAGAGTATTATGCCCAACGTTATGGATGATGCATCTACATGAACATGGAACTCTTTATTCCAATATGGAAAGATCAAAATCAGCATGGTTACTAGTTTTTTATTTAAGGTGTCCAAGCCCTTGTTTAACAACTTTTCCATTGGTGTTGTGATCTACACATATTCTTTGATAAAGTTCCTATAATATCCTATGTGACGCATATTTTCCCTCATTTTTCTTACTAATGTAGGTGGTTCTAAAACCATAATTATTGCAATCTTGGTTGGATCTACTAGTAATCCCTACTTGTAAACTACATGTCCCAAAACAATTCCAAACGATGCACAAAAAATACACTTCTTCAGATTCAAAAAAATATCACACTATCTACACCTATCCAACATTATCTTGAGTACTTCTATGTGATCCTTCAATAGGCTGAACACATTCCAATCATCTAATTATACTTCCAGGAACTTATGAATAAATTCCTTGAACGTTGCTACCATAACTCCAGAAAAGACAGTAGGGGCATTCTTTAATCCAAAGGGCATTACCGTATACTTATAACTTCCCCACTATGTCACAAACATGGTCTTGTACCTGTATTTTTGCGCAATGTTTATCTGATGGTACCTTGAGAATCCATCTGTGAATGAGTAAGTCGAATGGCCTCCTACGTTCTCTAGTACCTCATTTGTGAATGGTGTTGGGAATGGGTCATGTAAAAATGCATCCTTCATCTTCCTAAGGTCCACATAAATCCTGATTCTTCCTATCTTCTTGTCTTTCACTACCATGGGACTGAACCACTCTGATTCCTCCACATGTTTAATGATTCTTGAATCAAACATCCTATCTATTTGGGCTTTCACCTTCTCTTTTTACTTTGGATTTAACCTATAGGGTTTTTATTGCATTGGCTTAGCACATGGTTTCAATGGAATCTTCATCTTGCCTAAGTCCCTAACTATCCGTTTCATATATGAGAATGTATTTGGGAATAGGTCTTGATATTCTCGTAGCAAGTTTGCAATATTATATGTTATCTCATCACTCCAATAATATCCTATCCACACAAACTTGGGATTCTTTTTCATCCCAATGTTTACCTTCTACGACTTTATAGGTTGTGTGTATATGGAAGACTCAAGCTCTGGCTCTTCTATTTATCATTCTCCTTCTTTTTCAGGTACTTGTACATTCCTGGGATCTTCTTCATACTATTCTTCCTTAGCAACATTGTAGCACTCGAATAACTCATGAACAATTATATTGTCTTTATGCGCAGTGCATAGTGGTATCACCTCCATCGGCCCTTATTCTGAGAATATCTTAAATCGAATATCCTATAGTGCTGCATCTATTGATGGGAATTCATGTTCAAATGTAAATGTGACTTTGAACATTTGGACTAGCTCATCCCATCTTGTTGTCCCTTAGCACATTTCCAATTCCAAATAGCAATTCTTTGGAATTGTGTCTAGTGTATGTATAAATTTGTTGGCAATGTAATTGTTTGTTGGCACTGTGTGCTATTGTAAGACCCTAGGTTCAAGTTATCATTTGACCAACAAAACCCTTTAGACACCGACCCTTTCGACATCACCTGCATGTGCAGATGAAGTCTCACCCAAGGTATCTACTGGGACTACAAGAACCAGGTTTTTGTAGTGGTGAGGGAATGGGAGGTTATTGCTCCATTCATTCTTAATTATATTTTGTGTGTGTGTTATTTTTCAAGTTCTCTTATTCTATTACTTAGTGGATATCAGCTTCATATTAAAATTATATTCCACGCTACTACATAAACTCATTACTATAATAGTCATAACTATTACACCATGAGTACACATAAAACAAATATACTCTAATATGCATACAGATAGATTCAATAAACAATCACATAAAATAAATTTAACACAACATTTAACACGGTTCACCCAACTCTAGGCTATGTCCACAATGGTTGGCTTATTTATTATGTCTTTGGTAATTGTTTCAGGCTTGCGTATTGTGCTTACAAATATACATCATGATTATCTTTCTCTTTCTCCTAGCCTAGTCACTCTATAATGCAAGTATTTTTCTCTCTACATCATCTCCGTAGCATTCAGACATAGATTCCTATTTTCCATAGAAGAGAACATAAGCACTGAGGAACCCCCATTCTCCCAATCCATTACATATTTATACATAAAATCTAGGTCTTAAAACCCTATTTTGTTCATCCCAAATCCCTATTACAATGCATGAGTACTCCATTTAACTAGTTGTTCGGGATGCTTTCACCTACTTTTCCGTCTGCATCCTGCTTTTTCACTCTATCTGTTGTTATTCCTACTTTTGCGAGTCCTTCCATATTTAGAACATCGAGCTTTCATCCTTCCTTTTCATCCACTTTATTCTCTATTTTATTCTTATGTCTTCTTTATTCCTCTTTTCTATTCCTCTGTCCATGCACTATTCTCCTAGATTCACATCAACTGCGTGTTCCTTAGTCTTCCATCTTCTTCTACACACTTCTTCTATACTTAGGATTTTTATCAAAATTGTGTCCAAAACTGTTTGTGCAACACTTATCCTTCTCTGTGTCATATTACCTAATAAATCTATTGGTGTCATTATTTTAGGTCTTTGATTTGTCTCTGCTTTACCATTCAAATAATATACAACTCTTTTATAAGGGTGGACTTCTAGGAGGAATACCCTTGAGCAGTCATACACCATCTTTCATAGGTGGTTGGACCACCTAGACTTTATATAAGGTCCACAACATTTACATCCATGATACCCTTTTGTTACGAGACCTATGATGTTATTGTATACAAAGAACATTATTGTCAAAAATATAGTTGCACCATATTGAGTATGTTAAATAACATTACATATATAAACAAATAAATCAACATGCTTACCAAAAAAAAAAAAATTTAGTCCTGGATAATCGTTTGTGTTGTACGCACATATACCATACAACATAAAATACCTCTCCATTAGGATGGGTCTTGATACATGATATACATGTATCCCTTCCCATAATTTCTTAAATTCATCGATCAATGCTTGGAGGTAGGCATCCATTCTCTCCACTTTTCTTCTACCCAATACTATAAGTGCCATCATAAGATGTGCATTCTTCATGGAAAAACTTGGGGGGATATTTCTATTGATCACTACCACTGGAAAAATAGAATAGTTGGTGTTTTGTTGGGAATACGGGTTAACTCCATCCATGGATATGCTCAATTGTAGGCTATGTACTTCATCCATGAATTTATCAGGCTGTGTATCTTCTATATGCTTCATGGCTATTGAATTTGATGGGATTCACACAATTCTTGGCTCACTTCTATGTGAGGCAAGCCATACCTGCAACATGGCAAATTGTTTGCAATGAAAGAACCTTTGAATCCTTGGAATTATAGGAATTTTCCTCAATATCTTATGAGGAGGACCATGTTCCTTACCCTTTATTTTTTATTTTTGGTACCTGTGATGCCCACATTTTGGGCATGTCTCGTATTCCACATATTCTTTTCTGTATAAAATACAGTCATTTGGATATGTGTGGTATGATATGTACTCAACACCCAACATTTTCTTTTCTTCTCAACAAATATTGGGAAAGATATTATCTCTTAGAAGTACCTTATCTTTTAGTAACTTACAATTAGTGGTCAATAGAAATATACAATTTCATTAAGCATGCATAAAATCAACTGTTTTCTTCCTTAATTATGTGACAAGATTCTTTAAACAATTAGTGGAATTAATGGTTAGTTATCTCAAAAGTGTCGAGAAAAACGTGTTTGACATATTGCTTTGAAGTTGTATAGTAACATTTTTGTCCCTATTTGGGTAAAACTTGACCCATGTCGGTGAAAGCATATTCCAGGCTTTCAAAGAAGGTATTGATGACATCAACATCATCCCCTAGATCATTTTTATAGAATGCATGTAACAACACTCCCTACATGGTTTGGGTATCCCGTAAGAAATAATCCATGCCAACCTCTATATCATTTCCTTCATCCCCAACATGTGAAGAATTAATGTTACTGTAGAGGTTTTGAATTGGTGACTCAGGACATAGTAGGAATTGAATAGGTGGCTAATTCAACCATGTTGCATATGCTTCTTCTCTGAGCTATGCATGTTTAATAGAAGTCTTGTGACTTGAAATCATAGTGGGGTGTAACGATAGATGGTGGAAAGGTCACTCATCATTAGAATCTTGATTGTTAAAATATTGAAAATTACATCAATAATATTTTTTTTTTGTTTGTTAATTTGGCCAAACCTGTTGGCATCGAGATTAACCTGTGGCTTGAGAAACCGCGACTCAAGGGCATCTAAGCCGTCAAAATCACCCAGGGATTGCACCCGGCCTGAGCCACACCAACCCTTAACATGGTTGGATTTTTTGTCCCTACAGGTTTCGAACCAATGAATTTTCAACACAGAGTGGCTTAACAACACACTCCGTCATCGACTGTCCTACACCTCGGGGATGAAAATTACATCAATAATATTAGTAACACAATGCATTTAGTAATTTCAAACATTATACCAAACATTTATTAGAATCATGGAATTTTTTTTTCGAATAATAAACATGCAACCAATCACTTTATAAAAACAAATGTAGAATTAAGAAATACATTGAATTAGTTCCATTGAAAATTTGGAAATACAATTACTCAATCATATTTTTCGTACTCCCCAAGGGGCGTCATAAAAGAGATCCAATTCATGGTGTAATACCATTCACCCAGGTTGGTTGTTGGAAGATGGCATGTTACAATTGGTAGGATAAAGTAGATGTGCATCTTTATCAAACATTTTCTTGAGGTATCTTCCTTCTGATAAGATATTGTGACATTTTGGAACTATTGGAATATGTTTTGCACTCAAACTCAATCTTGAATTATAATCCTGTAAAATTCAATGAACAATTATTCAATTTCATGTGTACACATAACATAACTTTAATGAGATAAAAGAATTATAAATAAAATTTACACTTATTGCACTCGGTGGGGGAGAACTTGAAGCACTTGTAATGATATGGAATGAGATAGAATTTGAAGAATTGGCCATTTGATATTATAATTGTTTTTCCTACATTTGAGCAAAAACCATCATCTTGGGAAGCATAGATCAATCTAACTTCAAAAAAAATTTCAAGTGACTTTTAAAAGATAATGGTGTGCCTAATTATATTATGACACGCCATTGCATTTGTGTATACAAAATGCATCGGTGCATTAAATTATGAAAGACACTGAAGAATGACCTCCATTTTTGCCTACGTAAAGAAAAACCTCTGTAAAATTTAAATGTGGATGTTTGTATTTGTAGTTGGTGAATTAAATTATTTTTTGGAGTTTTTTTTACTTAAACATTGTGCTAGTACTATATAAACTATATAGCACACCAATTAAGTATGTTAAAAAAATAATCTACGCATTTATCATAAATGCGCTGAAATATACAACGACAAAGTGAGTGGGTAGTTCAATGATTATTTCCTCCACAAAATTGAAATATTGATGTTTGCATTTACATTTTGTATATTTAATTGTTTTTCAATGTGTTTTTACATAAACATCACATTGGTGTTCTATAGACTGTATAGCACACTAGGAAATGAAGTTACAAAAAAACAAAAATAGTGCACACATTTATCATCAATGCACCAAAACATACAATGAAAAAATGAGAAGGAACTTAATTTTTTCTAAATGTATGTGTTTATAAATGAAAACCATATTCATTATTTCATTCTTTTACCAAAATTTAGAGTGAATATTTTTTCAAGAGACATTTACCAACAAATACTTCAAAGTGGGTCAATTTTTTTTCAAGAGCCAACTTCAAAAGGGATCGTTGTAGGTCACATACAAATTTGTAGAGGAGAAAATTTGAGATATATGATTTCATTCTATTAAGCATATTAATATTTCCCTTATTTGATTCAAGCGATTTTTAGTCCATTCTAAAAAAAATAAAAGGGTTTTGCAGTTACCTTCAGTATTTAAAGCCCTAGTTTCCTTGTTGTTTCTCTTTCTTTCCCTCTCTATATTTCACAATGATAATTTTTTTTAAGAAATAGATTTTTATAAGGTTTATTTACTTATATATGGGGCATTTGGTATCCCTTGCAATGGGACCACTCATTACATTGGATCCCAAACTGACCTGTTGTTGTTGTTTCTTATTCTTTTTTAAAAATTCCTCTAGGGTTAGCAGTGCACAATATACATGGATAGAGCATCGGTGCACTTGTTCATGTCAACAACATCGCTGTATTTTAAATGTAAATGATATACATTTTTTAAATTCCTTAACAGTTAGCAGTGTGCACCATACAGGATAGAGCACAAGTGCATATTTTCATGTCAATATCGCCATTGAGTTTAAAATGGAATTAATATTTATTTAAATATTGAAACTGTCATGTTTTGATTTTTTTGATAGGTTGGCGGTGCACAATAAACAATACTTAGGCACCTATGCTTCTATTAATTTATAAATCACTTCATGAATACAACAATTTGTAAACAAACGTTTTCAATTTCACGAAGGAACTCTTATCATATACTAGTGTGTATTCATATGATTAACGCACCACTGTGTACCAATTTATTATACACACCAATATCTTATTTTGTAAAAACAAAATTTGTAATTTTTATATATGATGATTCCTATTTTTTTTTTTTTTTTTTTATAGGGAGATTATGAAAATTCCAAGGTAGAAATGAAGGGGAAACTAATACATGCTCATATGGATGTCGAAAAAAGTATAGAAGGAAATAATAAAAGAAATGAACATAATTGGATCATGGGAGGATCCATCCCAACAACAACGTGCATTAGAGGTATGTAATTATTCTTTTATTCTTTTATGTACATCGAATTTAATTATCACATGAAATACTAATTTTCAATTAGTTTTTTGCAGAAAAGAAAAAAAAGGAACTCATTCACCACACAAGATAGGATGTYGAGGAATAAATAGGTCGATAATAAACTTTGTGAGTACTTACATTTTCGACCTTACTTAATATTTCATGTTTGTTGCGATCTTTATATTTAAATAATTAATTTACGCTTTCCCATGTATGTCGTGTAATAGGTTCTAACATATAGAGAGGATACAAATGATGAATTGATAGASAATGGGTTAAGAATTGGTTGTGAGTATATATTGAAGTATCAGGGTTTAATTGAGCAATTTTKAAGTAGCTATTTTGTTTAACTTCCCTTGTTTTATAATTAACAAAACGACAAGAAACCTTTATATTAATTATATCAACTATTCTTTGTCATGGAATATGAAATATGYAGGAGGAAAAGTATGGAGTGCAACGAACATAAGAGTTTTTGAGAGAAGGCATGCAACATGGATTCGAAAGGATGTGTATTGTTTATGAAAGACTCTCTACTATGGTACAATTTTTTTATTTATGAAATCATATATAATCTACTATATATATATAATGTGGATATACTTATCAGACTTTATTTCTATGTAATTTGTATATGGAAGATGAAGAGGCAAAACATAAAAAACAAGTCAATCAAGAAAACATTAGGTTAAATAACCAAAGTACAATATATCCTACAAAAGAATAATAAATGAGGCATGCACATAGATCGAGCAATGACAACAAATCAAGTGGTGAATGCCATATCAATATAATTGATTGTTATTGCAAGTTTCATGTTTTGGAATATTTGTTTGTGAAAATAAGGGATTTTGTTTAATGAACTTGACATATTTCCCCAATTGCATGAGGACATGTTACCAATAAGTGTATCAATTACATATTGGCTGCATTTTTATTATTTTGTACCTTTACGTTGTCCCATTTTTTATGACAACGGGTCTCTTATTCATATATAATAAAATGGGTTTCTTATTTTATTGCATTGTCAAATTTTGTAAAATGTTGCATTGTTGATTAATTAATATGCACATGATTTACATTGTTACAAATAATAGAGATGTAATATGTTCCACATCACATTAATGAAATCATTATATCAAAATGCAATAACAAAAAGTATAAAAACAATATTATTATAAAAAATATTTGATTTTGAGATTATTAATTGAAAATTTGTAAAAAAACAATTAATTAAAATATATACATATTGATGCAGTATATTTTTTTGAACTCATTAAATGGTACATGTCATAATATAGAAAATAATGTGTTTTAATGAGTAATATGCACCTGTGCCTATTAATTATATTGAAGCATTGGTGCCAAATATTTTGGAAAAGTGTCGTTTATTAAATAACATAACGTACAATTGATTATATTTATCATTTCAAAATTTTACACTACGCATGTGTACAATACTCATCGGTTCTCTAAATATAATATATGAAATGATGCTTTAAATATACTATACACACATGTTCTTAGTAACAAATAATGGTGCCAACATCTCACCCCAAATATTTGAAATGCCAATACCCTTCAGTGCACATGGTAATACATACACCAGTGCATACGAATTATACAAGGACCGGTGTACTTGATCTAGATTATATTAATAATGAAATGAGATAGAAACCAAACTATAGCAAAGAACACATAAATACAATGAAACCCAACTTCTATTAATGAAACAAATAAAAGAATATTGAAGAACACAAACTATATAGAATGGTGGTAGCTTATCTATGAAGAGAAAGAGATGTTGACTATGATCATTCACAATAAGAATTACATCAAACTCCATTGCATGCTCAAAAAACCTCCTTCACCTTTATTATATATGACAGAGTGAGAGGAGAATAATTATTGTCCCTGGATCAACCATATGATGGTGTATGGTTGGGGGTGTGGCATCATTGGAAACTTCAATCTCTTGATGACCTCATATGAGATTAGATTCTTATAATTCCTGTTACAGGTGAATCCTCATGCGGACTAGCGGATTCCCTCTTGGTATCTAGACCCCTAAAACCGAGACAGAAAGGGTGCTATCATTGGTCACTGACATCCTTTTAGATCTAATTAATATAATGAATGAAGAGGGAGAAGAAAAGTGTACATTTTTAAATGGCGTTTGTCCTCGCAAAGTCCAAGTTGAGCTTCAGTCCCAAGCTCCTCAATAGGTCCTGTAGAACAAAGAAAGATACAACAAGCTTCCTATTCTACTGACATTAGTTCAAATACATATCTATCTACTGAAGACAAGTTCATGTGGAGCAAACATAAACTTGAAAGAAACAGGCCAAGCAGGCATGTATATTAATGAGAACAAATGAAGAGTAATCACAGTCCTTTGATGAAGGTGAAAAAACTTCTTCCATCTCTCCTTGTCCAACCCCTTTGCTCAAGTAATCTACATTGATTATGCTTCAATGACATGTCACTTATGGGATCATAAGTTTGGTGTAATTCTCAATATTCATCTTTGCTTTCACCATGAAGAGGCCTCCTTATATAGGCTTGGAGAGACCTAACCACTTGAGAGATATTTGGAATAAGTTGAGGATTCCTCTCCTTCAGTTGTGGATCTCCCCTAAGATCATGCCTTGACCTCAGATTCGAATCCAACCACCTTCAGATATTGAGGGGATTCTTCCTTGATTTCCTCCAACAAACCAAATTTTGCCCAAAAAAGGCCAGTGCACCTTCAAAAGGGACACATAGCGTTGGAACACTCCCCTGGAAGAGGGTATAGAGTGCCAGCGCTTCCTGACAGCATGTAGGGGAGCATTGGCTTCCAAATTTGACTTTTGAGTGGCTTTTTCAGTGGCAAAAGTCTTGTACTCCTTGTCAATTGATTTCTCTTCTTCAAGACTAGTCTTTGAGGTGTCTTAAGTGTCTTAACGATGTCGTTAGAGAGACAACATAGAGAAGATAATTTTTGCGACACTTGCGACCAATATGTGACACTTGTGATATTTGTAACGATGACACTAGCCATCATTGCAATGAGTGATTTTGATGTGTAACAACTCCTAGTGTCAACAATGAAATGCAGTGGGGTGAGGCAAAATTTTCTATAACATATGCCCCCTAATGTGTGAGGTCAGAGGATTATCTGGGATATTCAAAATACATTATAATTCCCAAAATTGGAGTAATGGGGACTCGGTTGGAAGTGCTAGTTACTCATGAAAATATTTCAATCCACAATGTACACATGGATGCCAATCTGAATTACATTACAGA
The DNA here is from genome assembly GCA_032191745.1 of Picea mariana. Classification (NCBI taxonomy): domain Eukaryota; kingdom Viridiplantae; phylum Streptophyta; class Pinopsida; order Pinales; family Pinaceae; genus Picea; species Picea mariana. The sequence goes on from JASDQU011312390.1 coordinate 18,579, forward strand.
TCCATGTGGAAATATACCAAATAGTTTTTCATGGCCATGAATATGCAATAACAAGTAGACACATGCCATATGATGTCATAGTCATGAGCAATGCCCAGTGAAATCCAGGCTCAAAATAAATATAAAGATACATGTATATAATGGAGTACAATCTGATCTCCCATGGTCACTGAAGTCATATAGGTATTGGTCCAATGAAATACAACAACATAATAGGAATGATGCTACTGTAAGCTGGATTTCTTCTACAATATCCATGGAAGGTGAAATTATACAACATGTGAATATAGGGGTTGATGTCAAACAAAATGAGACTTTGTTTTATTACCAATCATTAAGGTATACCGTTAACAAACATGAGAAAACCTATCGATAATGAAAGTAGGCATCAAGGCACCAAGTACATTCTTACAAGTGTGAATAAGGGTGTTGAGGTCAAACACATGAAGAATCCATTGATCAAGAGACATTGATCTATTTCCAAATGTCGATGGAGGGAGAACATGCCACTGATAACTGCAAGCCTTTAGGTACTCATAGGACTCTAGGTCTCACTTCCAGAATAGATGAGCCGAAGTTGATTGAAGGAGACCTGCTAAAAGGAGATCATTAGGTAATATCTCATCAGTCAACATGAGGTACAAAGCAATAGCTTTATTATTAGAGGGAGGTCAGAAGAATAATATGTTCATGAACCAACGACCTTGTGCGCCTTTCGCATGCACCAGATGTAAGAAGTGCACGAAATAGGCCCTTTGAATAACATCCAATAAGGAATACTTACAAAAAAGGTGAGGAAACCACTAATAAGGATAATGGTATCCAATACACTGCATGAATCCCAATGTGTGAATAGATTTATTTCCATCGAACCCAAGGGAAACCCCCCAATCAGTGACCAATGAGGAGATGTCGACTGTTGGGTTCAAGGTTACCTACCCATAAGGAAAGTAGGATGAGGGTGCATGGTAGGAATACATCTTCATGTAACTCTGAGACACACTGAGGGTATGGTCAACATGCAAAGTCAAGAGTTTTGAGAAATGACTGACACCATCTTATAAACTTCCTTTGAACAAGAGCATGAGACATATGGATAACTCAGGAATAATAGACTTGATGATGAAACTTTGTGATGTAGGAGGCATCAACAAACTCTACATAGGGACTGGAAGAATAACCAGTCAGATGAGTAAACACTAAGTAACAAGCTCAGCTTCCTAAGGTCATGCTAAACCCAAACTTTAGATGACACTAGACTCAAAAGATTATTCTCTGTTCAAAGGTGACACGCTTGCTACCGATATGAGATAATATTCTTTTCCCACCTACATTTTTTTATTTTCTCATATTCAAATAAATTTTATGATACAAGAGAGGAAACGAGTGTCATGAGTAAGCAACTAGCTCCAAACAGTGGAACATACCTATTCTCAATGCGAGGAATTTCATGCGGGGAATGGACACTTGGGGGAATGTTTMCTCTTAGGTTACAAGGTGTCAAGCTGCAAAGGATATAAACAAGGCTCTGTTTGGCTAGTGGTGCAAATTGTTGAGGCAAGAGGCTTATAGAGAGAAAGCATGAACCAATTATAGGCTCAATACTGCAATCATGAGAATGGAATGTAATTACAACTTAACTCCAAAGAATGTCMTTTTTCATAAATTTAGACCCCTAGGCCTAAAAAAGTATAAAATAATACCTAGGAGAACTCTTCTAGACAATGTTGACTAGAATATTATTTTTTCATAAGTAGTCTACTTGGTTCGAAAAAGGGTTAAAATTACACCAAATAGACATCCTATGGAATAACTTCTGCATGGGCACCAAATGGCATAAAGTTTCTAACTAGGGCACCCATGTTTGGTAGGCCTCTACCACTCAATAACGACACTTCTAGTATAAATAAGAAGGTCATGTGTCTCTAATAAATGGGTTTGTTCCTAAGGTATATAGGTCACAGACATAGGATAATGCAATAATGAAAAATGAAATGACAACCTATCCTATATGTTAGTGAAAGAAAATACCCTCTGAAGGCATGAATGGGCAGTATGACGCTAGGAACCGCAAAAATTCCTAGATAAAACCACCAAAACCAGCACTTTCCACTGCACTATTAGTTCATAAGGTCAAAATATCAGCCCAAACTATATGAAATGGGTAAAAAAATTCTACTGATACTAAAAATAGACCATTTTACCATACCATTTGATTTTTTTCACCCACATAATGCATTTTAGTCCATTTTCCCCATGATATTCAAGTGGCAATTACGGGATCTACGAATAATTGAATTAGAAAACGTATGGACCAAGTAAGTTCCCTTCCCCTCCTCTTCATTTTTAGTGGATTAAAATGAAAATTTAGTCCTCATTTTTTGAGTTTAAGAGGGTGCAACATGTAAACTAGGGTGTATGTGGGTGATATGTCATGGGGTCACATACATGGAGTCATGTATGGGGGAAAATAAAATACTTCCCATGTACATGTGGCCCTCTATGCGATTGTTAACATGATATTGTTGGATTACTGAGAGGGGGTGAATCAGTAATAACGTAATTATAATCCTTTTTCTTCAAATGTTATATCAATGTAGAATTATTATCCAATAATGAGCAGTAATAAATAGACAATCACACACATACACAGTACACTAGTGTTTTACGTGGAAACCCAAATCGGGAGAAAACCACAGAATGCTTTTTCTTATATGTCTTGAAGAATTACATTCATTGGAAGCACCAACTTCCTTTGTTTTCTAGCTGCAACTGGAAGGAGGCTCCAACCCCCTAGTTTCTCAGGCTACAACCTAAGGGAAGCTCCAACTCCCCAAATCTTTGGCTACAACCAGAAGGAGGCTACAACCCCCAATGTTCTCCAGCTACAACCACCTGTCCTTGCCCCATCCTGCCACCCTGAAGTAGAAGTAGAATGATGGAACCTATGTCACACTATCACTATGAGATATACCACTGTAAACCTATACCAATAAATCTAAAACATGCATCAACCTGTAATCAACCTGTACCATAAACAAGTGCATCAACCATGCACTAACCTGTAATCAACCTGTACCATACACAAGTGCATCAACCATGCACCAACCCGTAATCAAACTGTACTATAAACAAGTGAATCCAACCATGTACCAAGTATGTTCCAATCATGTATCAACCACTCATCAACTATTAATCATCAATATGTACCAGCATCATCAACTATACACTTCATGTATGTGTCAACTCATCAACTACTTGTCTCAACCATGTACTCAACATGTGCCACAACC
>JASDQU011312391.1:8603-24909 GCA_032191745.1 Picea mariana
ACAGATTCAGGTTGCGTTGGAGTATATTCAATTTGTACTGTTGCATAGATCCACATTGTATGTCTCATGGCTATGTTCAAATTTGAGTCTTTAACACATAGATCCACAATGTATTTTTGGTGGCTATGTTCAGATTTGAGTCACATCGTCATGGATCCATAATGTATGTTTGGTAGCCATGACCTATCTTGACATGGATCTTCGCATGTCAACATTTATGATTTGAGTCATTTGTATTATGAGTATGGGAATGCCTACCTCAGTGATGATATATTATTGTACTGTATTTTCTTGTTTGTTGGTAGGTTTCCAACCGACTGTTCCTTGTTCCCTACACACACTCGACAAAGTATTTCAGCTATCACTCTGTTCTAACTTCATACTTTGGGGGGCTCTATGTTACACATTATTTTCATCATCCCTATGACCGTTAATGATGTAAACCTATCTATAGTCTTCAGAGGGGTCAGTGGTCTGAGTTCCTGAAGAAAGAAGGGAAAATAACTTTTTCTGAGAAAAGAAGTTGCATTTCCTTTGTAAAAACCCTATAAAAAGGGAAGTTTGCAGGTTGCTATATAGGCAGGGTGCGAGAATGCCTGATTCTCATAGGTTGCACCATAGTTGGGTTGCGAGAGGTTCACAGGTTTCTCTATAGGCAGGGTGCGAGAATTCCTACACGTGGGAAAAACGAGCGTTTTCTCGAATCTTCTAGAAGGAGAACCTTCCATGGTGAGGTGGCATCTGAATGGCTTGGATCTTACTCACTTTCATGATTTAGTGGGATCATCCTAACCTCCTCACCTTATCCTCTTCAGCTTATAAAAGGAGATGATCTCTCATGGAGAAGGGCTAATTCAGTTTTGGCTTGGAATTATTAGCTTGGTTAGAGTGGTTTTGAGTTTTTCCTTTGTCAAGATAGATTGTAAATACTATCAGATCTGTGCTCTCAGAATTATTGGAGTGAAATTGTGTGGGGAACGAAGGACAGTTGGAAGTGACCTTACGACATCGAGGCCATGGTTGTAATCTCTCTTTCACATTTAATGTGATACAATAATATGATTCTTTCCTATAAATCTTCTTGTGTTTTATTGTATGATTCCTTGATCACATACATATGTTTATATTGAGTTTATGCTGTTACTAGCACTTTGGTTGGTTGCGTTCTTTTGCAGGATCATCATTGTATGAGTGTTGGAATGGAGCTAGGATGGCGATGGCGAGATGAAGTGACATTTAAACGGTATGCCACCTATTCCTCTTTAGTTAGTAAATTCAATATTTAAAACTTAAGGAAAGCGTCATGTTTTGGTGTGTTTTGTTCTAGATCTAGGTGGATCTAGGGAGATCAGTTAGTGTTCGCACCTACCGATTTATCCAATAACATCTACAAAAAAATAGATAATAAAAATAAGCTAATTGAAACAAAATGTTACAAAAAATAACAATAAGCTAATTGGATCGACTGCTATAAATAGGATGTTTGGACATCCTCTCCAGTCCATCCTCTCGTATGGATAATGTACAACATCAAGTACATGATTTTCCTCTCCAGCCAAAAAATCATCTACCTCCCTACCAACTGGAGTACACGACCACTCTGGCAGGACCCTCTTGGGAAAAAACTATCCCCACATGCGCATATGCACATCAAACATAGGCCTAGGAGAAAAGTGGAGTACTCCGGGTCTAGTGGCATGAATCCTCTCAAATAATAATGTAAATAACTCTCATGCGAATCAGAAGAATCACCTCCCATATACAATGGAACGACAATGATCCAACACATAACAAAACTATCTCAAAAATATCTCCATCCACCTAATCAATTGAGGCCTCAACACTAAACTATCTACACAATACATCAATTGAAAACTAATGCGCTTCCCATTAGAGGCAAAGTGCGACAATGCTATGATAATAAGCCCTAAACACCTAACCTCCTCTCTATGAAATGAAATCATCTGTATCTGACCACCAGGAACCTGGAATCCCGAAGTGAAAAGAATGTTCAGATTGACATATCTCTACACATATGCCAGTTGGATCTCTCCTGCAACACCAGGTAGTAGTTTATGGAACTTGGGCCAAACCTCCTCCCTCCTAGACAACCCATTGATGAAATGAACATCCTCCTCCATGGGTTGATACCACAGATTAGGACCGACCCTAAATTCCTTTTGACCATGATCCCAACAATGGATCAGTTGATGAAACAACAAAGAGTTCCCCCTAAGGGATGTACCCTCCACATAAAACTTGAGGAGGCTAACAAACCTCAAAAGGGCACGTGTCTATGGTGTAATAGGGAGAATGAACAACTCCAACTCCCTCTCTCGAGCCTCCAACTCATGTACAAAGGTGTACATTTCAACCTATTGTTATTGTTGTTGTTGTTGCTACTAATCCTTATCTCATCATCATCATCTCTGATTCACATACAAATATTTTTAGGCACATATATATAGATAAAATGAATTGAAATTATAAAACACACACATATATAAATAATTTGTATTTAACAAAAACTAAAATTAATTTTTGTTTGCAAAAAAATGTAGAAAAGTAATAGATGGACCTAAAATAGTCATTATGCATTGCCATTGGTGTTCTATATCAGAAAAACAATATCGTTATGCGGTGTTGTTATCGTCACGCATCGGTGCTCCACATTTATTGTCACTCCAAAAGGTATTTTAGCGGTGCGTTCCATAAGACACACCACACCGCTAAATTGTGAAATATTTGGCCTTGTGTCGTGCTTTTTACAACATCGATGCATTTTTTGGATGTAGGGGCACCGCTAGGTTAAATTTTTTTATTGTAAATTAACCAGAGTGATGTGTTAATATGAACACACCAGTGCTACCATGTCATTGGAGCACCGCCATTTTTCCAACGACGTGTTGTTTTGTATAGAGCACCAACAACGGGGCATCCAACTAAATGCCTCGGTATGCCAAGTTGTTCAAGATTTTCCCTGGTGTGGTTCTTTTAACAACACTGATGCATATTATTAACATGGACACAACACTACACTAAATTTGTCCTGTAAACTCAATGGTCCGCTTTGATCAATTCAACGCACTGGTGCTCCAATGTTCTCAAAGCATCGACATGTTGTTTAGTAGTGTGTTGTGTTGTATAGAGCACTGGTAACGAGGCATCCAACAAGATTCCCTGGTATGCCAAGTCATTCAATATTTTCTTGGTGCAGTGCTTTTAATTGCACCGATGCATTTGGTTTTATGCTAAATTTTATGGCATGTAATCTTAGCGGTGCACTTAGTTAAATTGAAAGCACTAGTGCACCAATGTTCATAGAGCATCGACATGTTGTTTAGTAGTGCATTGTCTTTTATTATGCACTAATGACGAGGCATCATGAAAGACACATCGCTATGTTTCTTTTTTGAAATTTATCACAGTGTTTTTCTTCGAACGACACTGGTACGTACAATTAGAGTTTATGCACCAGTGGACCATGTTTATTGTCGCACCACCATGTATTTTAGTGGTGCATCCCATAATACACAACACATTGTTATATTGTGAAATATTCATCTTGGTGTCATTCTCTTTACAACACCAGTGCATTTGTTTGATCTAGGAGCACCACTAGGTTAAATTGTTTTATTGCAAATTAACCGGTGCAATGTGTTAATATGAACATGCTGGTGCTACCGTTAGATTGGAGCATCAAGGTTTTATTTAGCGGTGCATTGTGTTATATAGAGCATCGATAAACGCGACGTCTAATGAGACACCCCACTATGCAAATTCATTCATTATTTTTTCCAGTGCGATTCTTTTAATAACACCGATGCATTGGGTTAACATGGATGCACCACTACGCTAAATTTTATTAGATGCAAACTTACCAATGCACTTGGTTAAATTGAACGCACTGGTGCTCAGGTGTTCCTAGAGCACCGAGATGTTGGTTAGCGGTGCGTTGTCTTTTATAACGCACCGATGATGGGGCGTCACGAAAGACACACCATTATGTTTATTTTTTAAAATTAATCATGGTGCTTTTATTTGAATGATACTAGTGCATACTATTAGAGTCTATGCACCAGTGGCGGTGATTTCTGTACATTTACACATAGAACACACTGCTTTGGGGTGAACCGAAGCATTTAGATGCACCACACGAAATTGGAAAAAAAAAATTGAAAAAACAACCAAATTTCAAGACAAATTCAAATTTGAATCAAATGAAAATGAAAATAGGAAGGTCATAAAAAATTTAGCTAGACTCTTATGTCCCGAGGAGGCATGGTTCCACCGTTGAGAGGAAATGAAAATTATTGGTAATTTCCAAAATTGGAAATGTGTGGAATCTACCAGTGGATCCATTGAACTCGTTGTAGAGCACCGCTAACAGGGTATCCTTGGAAGGAGAGTGAGCATCGCTCCTTGCTTGAGAGTTTGGAAGCACATGATGAAGTGTAATAATGAAAATTGGTTGGGTAATTTTTTACTTATTTATCGTACCTCAGTGCACCTCACGACAAGGATATGCATCGGGTCGTAATGTTCAAAAACACTGGGGCACTTTATTTAGTGAGCTTGTTTTTTTATTATAACATATGACAGTGCTTCTGAATAGTTAAGCACCGGGGAACCATTTTTATATGCGCACTGGGGCGTATGTTCCTTATATGCACATTGGTAAAAAAACCTTCGCAAAAACCTCTGGCTGCCCACCTCCACTATAAACAAAGAAAGGATAAATGTTTTGGGGAGGTTTCGTAAAAACCTTCACTACAAGGTGTTCTCCTTGTAGTGCATATGGTTTGTTTTGTAATAACCCTAGGTCAAACCCCAATTGTACATATAAATGTAAATGAACATGTAGGCTGGTGAGCCATGATATTTTGGGCCTGGGTGCCTATGTTGTTATTAGGCCAAAGAGCCTAGATTCTAAAGACCAGTGAGCCTATTTTTGTAATATGTAAACACTAATATCATTTATGAAAACACATTGTTGTTGCAAACCGAGCACATAAAAGAGTGTTGGGGGATAAACTCAACTAGAAAGGGAAAGGGGGGCTAAGAGTCTAGGAAGGGGCTAAGCTAGGGGGCATAATCCCAATAGAATACTATAATATCATTCCTTAAAGCTAAATTAATGGATATTAATATATATCCTAAGTCTCGAAAGTAGGGACAAGGGAGTCCCTTGGAGTGCCAAGTGTCTTAAAAGACACATGCAAATATATAATTGCGGATATAATGCGAAGGGATTATGTTCAAGATGAACTATTCTTTTAGGGGAGGCAGCTGTTAGTCGTAACTGAAGGTACTGGACTGTAACGAGGAACTTGTACTTGTATTGTTAGCACGAGAGCTGAATGGAAGAAGCGATTGTCAGATCGTATTATGAAAGAAGTGGGTTGTCAGGCCCGTGAGTAGTTCTCTAGGTGAGAAAATACTCAGAGTTGTTCCCTGGTGTGTTGGGAAATAACTACGGGGATATGAGAGTTCCTATCCGGCCTATTGATTAAGCCCCGAAAGTGAAGTGGGGCAGCCGAGGGACTATTGAGTAGAGAAGGGGCACACTTACCGGGGTGTGACATGCATGTGGGGAATGGGAGACTATAGGCTAGTTGCAACAGTTGGCACATTGGACAGGGAAATTTTGCTTCTTATCAGAACCTAGACTGGCTTAGTATTCCCTTTGCCCTGGTAGAGTTTATCCCCAACTCGAGGGTGACCCGCTGCTGAGAGTTATGAGCAGTGCAGTCTAAGTCTAGGAGGAACGTGGAAGGTCTGCATGTAGTTGGTGTTTATTTTCCCGAGATAAGTGTCTTTCATGAGCATATTTCAATTACTATGTGTGCGCAAGTATGAGTTTTCAGTCATGAATTCTTTGTCATTAAATTTTGTATATGATTTTTTATGATAACATGCATGTTGTTATTATTTCCGCTTAAATTTGTTCATATGCAGAACTTATTATTTAATTTAATGGTATCAGAATTCGTAATGTTGCAGGGTGTGTTCTAGCTCAGGGCTGGGAATGTTACCAAAATATGTTGCGGAGTCCCTGATAATGGGGTTGTTACAAATTGATATAAGAGTTGATAAGATAAATTTTTAAGTGGCATAACCAAGCATGGTGGTTGGGGATGTTAGATGTTTAATGTCATTGACATCAAACATGAGCTACTCTAGTATATGCATGTTCAAGTTGAAGTTGATGGTAATCCCTTTGAATGTTTTAATGACTTATAAAATGAGAACTACACGATCTCAACAATGGTCTTCCCTTCGATGTTTTAAAAAATAGAACTAGGTTACCCCAATAATGAAATGTAATTTTTTTTGCAACCAAAGAAAAAACTTAAATCCATGGACATCCTTGGCATCGATCCAAAGAATCTAGGAAATGCACAAACTTTATGCTTCTTACAAGATTTCACGCAAGTACTCTCTCACACTATCCATTAATATTTAGGAAGTGTCGCACAACAAATTGGAGTGTCAACGTTTCGAACCTCAAACTAGGTTCATCATTAGGACACAAGGAAGTTGAGGAAGAAAAAGTTGATTAGGGTAATAAATAGGAGAATGGGAGCACGTAGGGAAGAGAAACAAAGAGGAGAGTAAACATTGGCTAGAGAAAGGAGAAAAAGAAACCCTACGAGGAGAAAAATAAAAAACCTAAGGAAGAAAATGACAATTCTTAAAATATAGGAAGAAAATAAAAAAAAGAAAAAGAAAAAAGGCTCAGCAAGACAAACCCTAAAAGCACCTAAAACTAACCAAGGAAAATTATTATAGAGAAAATAACCTTATTAATATGATGACGATGACGATGATGATGGTTAATGTCCATTGAGACTAAGATTGGTCTATTGGACCTTAAGAAAGGGAAGAGATTTCTTGGAATTCTTTAGAATGTTATTTCAATGCTCAAAAAACATTCCAAGATCACTGTAGTTTTGATGATTTAGAAGGTTAGGAAGCTCAATATTATGACAAATGTTTTGAAATTGAGATCTAATTTGGGTATACACAGGGCACTCTAGGAGAAATTGCTTTTCATCTTCAACCCTTTGAGTGTCACGAAGGTGACAGATTCTTTCATGCCATTGTGTTTTGGGAATTGTCCAATGCCCAATTTCACTATGCAACTCATGAGAATTAGTTCCTATTTTAACAATATTGATTCTCTTCCTTATGCTAGTCAAAATACAAAGATACTTTTGATATTCAAGAATATGGTTAACCACCTCCTTATAGTATCTTAATTTTCTTTTATCCTCTAATTCTTTATCACACCAAAGAATCTCCCTAAATTTAGCTTTTATGATATTTTTAATATCATTGGTATTCTGCAGAATAACTTCTTCTCTTATTCCCCAATGATTTAACCAGGACTTGGCATCATTGTTCCATCCCCTCTTAAGCCATTGCTGACTTTGGAAATATTCTGAAGCAATTTTGGAGAGCCTTGTGTCATCCATGTTGTTTATCTTGTTCTTGTACATTAAGTGCCTAATCATAGCTATGCTCTCTGTTAGCCTAATAATCCTAAAGTTTATTTAGTTAAGTATTTTAAAAAATTATTCTATAAGTTGTGTATTTCCTAGGTTGGCCTTGTCATAGTGATTATCCTTGAGTTGTTGGTCAAGGACACTTGGCATATTGATATAAGGCTTGAGAGGTTATATATATGCTCTGCCTCTCTCCCACTATGTAATAATCTTTTCTCTGATCAATAAAATTACGTGTCTGAGGACACTTCTAGAATTTAACATGGTATCAGAGCCATGGTTAGGAGAATGCTATTGTGATGGAAGAGTCATAGTGATGAGAAGACCATGATGGTTGTGTGAAGAAAAAGACTCCAAAGCTTAAGATTAATTTCTTGAACAAACAAAACAAAGTGTTCAAAGAGGTATTTTGTTATTTCAAATTAGGGAAATTATTTGCAGTTCTAAAATCTTAATTTGTTATCAAATGGCGTTGGAATTTGATATGCTAAGTCAAGCACATTCAACTACGTACTAATTAGAGCATCCTCCTATCATCACTATCAAAATCTATGAATACTCATATTTTATTACTTTTGTGAAAAAGTAATAAGACAAAATAAACATGGGTAATTGTTAAAGTGTTTTTTTTTTTAAATTATTTTCATGCCTTTTATGTAAAATTTTGGAGTTATAAGGGTTGATTATTTTATTTATTTATTATTATTTTTTCTCTCAGAGTATATTTTCCAATTTTATGATTGAAGTCTTAAATATTATTTTTCACTTCAAAGGGATACATGGTCATTATTGAGTCAAATTTTGAAAGTTTGACTAATTGAAAGAAAATTGTAATTTGTAATCAAAGCATTGATAAGAGTCGAGTGAAATACTCTATCAATGTTTTTTTCATCGAGGCTATAAGAGGGTCAAGCACAAGCCCCTATAGCAATCTTTTGCAATGTGTGAAGTGTCTCTTATGCATGGTATTGTTCATTTCATCGTGTGGAGTTGATAAATACTTCATCATGTTAAAATTGGTAAATTTATTTATTGATTCTGACAAATTGAATAGACCCAAGAATTATAAGTCTTGGTGTCGTCATATGGAAATCACATTAGTTTTTAATGACTCATGGAAAGATATACGTAATAGGGACAAAGCTTCAATTAAATTGATTGATGCTAGAGAACTAACAAAACGGGAATCGAGAGATGAAAAGGCACTTGCACTTTTAAGATCCTCTATAACAGATGAAATGTGTATACATGTTGAAGATGCAAATGATGCTTGGAATGCATGATTTTTTTTTAAGAAGATGTTTGATACTCAATATGAGTAAATAGGGTTGAGCTTCATGATAAGTCGCTTAACCAACATTTGGTTTAAAGGGGAGATGTTTTGGAGTACATCTCTTGTTTGAAAAATATCAAAATGGAATTAATAAAATGTGGCTTTAATGATGTAGAAGAAAGTCTAATGACCTCAATCTTGATGCATGGACTGCCACCCTCTTATAAACATTTTTTAGAAACATTGCAAATTGTTGAAAAATTGGAGAATCAAACTTTTGATTCCCTTAGAGACTTGTTGGTTCAACATGACAAGACATTTGGTAAGAAGAAGAAATCGAGTGAATATCTTCTCTTTACCAACTCAAGATAAGGAGAAAGCTCAAGAGGAAGAGGGGCATAAAATGTGAGAGGAATAGGTACTTACAATGAAAGTACAATAGGAATAAGTAATTACAATGAAAATACAAGAGGAAGAGGATCATCTAATAAAAATTATAGAGGAAAAGGAAGATTCAATGAATGAAGAAATCTAGACTATGGTCTAGGTCATGGGAGAATCCCGGGAAGAAGAAGAAAAAATCAACAATATCTTAGAAGATCGCAAGATCAAAGAGGAAAAAACATTTCTCAAGTCAAGTGCAAAAGATGTCTTCGCATTGGCCATGTGGTGGAAGAGTGTAGAACACAAAATGAAAATTTTCCTAAGAATAAACAAACTTTCAAACAACATTCTAAGTGTAATGCTTCAACTTCAGCTCAATATGCATAAAATCTAGAAGATGATTATGTGTAGACAACAAATCAAGAGATTGAGTTTGCAGATTCAGTTTCCACCAACAAATTGATCAAAAAATATTATGAATATGATTGGATATTAGATACATGGGATACTCAACATATGTGCTACATAAAAGATTACTTTTGGACATATCATGATATGGAACTAAATCCAATTTAATTGGCGGATGACACAACTCATACACCTCAAGGAAAAGGATATGTCCGCTTTTCTCTTCCAAGAATTGGAAAATCATTACTTTCCAATGTTTGGTATGTTCCATCATTCAAAAATAATTTGTTGTCTTTGGTGCTCATCAAACAAGGAGGCCATCGGATTATCATGGAATATGGATGGATTAACATTAATTTAGTGAAACAAATTTCAAAACTATAATGAATGGCTATGAAGTTGGAAAACTTTTGAGCCTCTAAGGCATAATCATTCCTCAAAAACAGGATTTTGCAGCATCAATAGATTTATCTCCAAGATCCTTAAGATTATGGCATTACATATTTGGCCATTTGAATTTTGAAATTCTTGGTAAACTTAAAACAAATGAAATGGTGAAAGGATTGCCTACTTTAAAAAAGTAATCTGGTAAGTGTGAAGATTGTATCATCAAAAAACAACAGAGGGATCCTTTGTTCACAAGTACATGTCGAGCAAACAAATGTTTGCAATTAATCCATAATGACATTTGTGGTCCCATGGAATATTCTTTTAGTGGATGCAAATACTGTATTCTTTTCATTGATGATTGTACAATGATGATTTGGGCATATTTTTTGAAGAACAAATCATAAGCCTTTGCCAAATTCATACAATTTCAACACTTAGTTGAAAATTCCACCAAAGAGAATAGTGCGACCCTTAGAACATATAATGGGGGAGAATTCACTTCACATGAATTCAATGATTATTGCAGGAGTAATGTAATTAAAAGGAAGTTGAAAAACTCTTATACTCCACAACAGAATGGAGTCACAAAAAGAATGAACAAAACACTAATGGGAATGGCAAGATCAATGTTGCATTTCAAGGGGTTAAGCACTCAATATTGGGCCGAAGCAGTTCATACAACAATATATCTAAGGAATCAAGCACCCACATCAGCCTTAGATGGAATTACTCCCTATGAATATTGGTATGGTACTAAGCCTTCAATTAATCATCTTCGAGTTTTCGACTCCACTTGTTATGCCTTGGTTCCTAAGGAAAAAATGACCAAGTTGGAAAATCGAAGTATGAAATGCGTTCTTATTGGATATTCAGATGGGAATAAATGTTATAGGTTGTTATCCAATGGAAAATTCATTATCAGTCGAGATGTAGTCTTTGATGAGATATAAGTTCAAATAGTTGAAGAGATTGATAATATACTTAGTCATTTGGAGAAAAAGGAAGCTCAAGAAAAGAGATTTTATCAAGGAAAACCAAATTGGATTGAAAAAGAATTAGCCCCCAACATGAATGTTCAAGATTTGGATAACTCTTCCTTAGATGATGAATCTTCAATCCATGATAGATCAACTAAAATAAATTCACCAAAGGGAGAATAGAATAAACCAAAATGGTTCACACAATTTCTTAAGTATGTTCACCCAGATGAACAAGACAAAACATGAACTATAAGTTCTACTTCATCTCAGTCAAATTGTGCCTTAGTCACTCAAGATTCTATTGAACCAACAAACTTTACAGAAGCAATGAAACACAAAGAACGAAAACAAGCCATGGTGGATGAGTATGATTATGTAATTGCAAATGGTGTTGGGGAATAGGGTGGAACACAACATGAAACATAGAACACAATACTGCAGATAATCGAAGAAGAAAAAAATTGAAGAGAAAGGGTGGTGTCTAAAGACACCATTACAACACTTAAGCAAGATACACTATGATCAGAACATCACAATGAATATTGGATCTCGATCGCATGATCTCCATGATGAAAATGAACCAAGAAGTCTATTTTTTATAGCCGCAAGATCTAATTGATTTCAATAGAATCCAGAAGATCTTGTACACATGTAATTGTCAGTTGTTAGATTTGACTCTGCCAAATCCTTTTTGTCGAGTTGAATTGATAGGGATGCTAAACTTGAATTCCTATGCATCTAACTCGTAGTTGATTGCTGGGCTGGTCGATCCACCACCCAACTATCTTCGACCGTTGGTCGAATTTTTGACCAACAGAAACGTCGACTACTCGAATGAATGGTTTAGTGTGTTAGTCGATCACTTGACCGAATATATCCAGATGTAGGTTGACCTCCCAACCAATTGAACCCAGGAGATGTGTGATGAACCATCAATGCTTGATGTTCCAACACACCCCCATCAACACACAACTTTGGAGATTCAGGAGGTGAAATTACATCATCAGGACACCCCCCCATAATTGCATCTTCCTGAAGACCAAGCATTGTGTGGATCTTGATAAATATGGCTTCAACTAAAGGTTTGGAGAAGATATCAACAACCTGATAATTTTTTCTACAATATTCAAGAGATGAACCATTCTCATGAACCAACCATCTCAAATAGTGAGCATGAAGCTCAACATGCTTCATCTTACTATGGGAAACATGATTATCAACAATTTGTATGGAACTTTGGCTATCATAGTAAATTATGGTCGAGGTATTTATGAATAGGAAGGCCAAGTTCTCCCAAAAGTTACCAAATCCATACTGATTGAGAACATGTTTGAACAATGCCACGATATTATGCTTATAGATTCAACAAAGAGACTACCTTCTATTTCTTGCACGACCACACTAATGATCCAGTTCTATAGGGAAACACATAGCCAGAAGTGGACTTCTGATCATTGATGTCGCCAGCCTAGTTAGAGTCGGTGAATCCGATCAACGAATTTGAACTTCGATAATACTTGATACCAAAATGAGTGGTACCCTTGAGATAACAAACAATTCATTTGACTACTTTCCAATTGATTTCTTTAGGGTCCTACATAAACCAATAAACCACACTAACAACAAAGTAATAGTTAGGTCGACTATGAGTAAGATAAGTAAGACTGTCGACCAATGGTTGATAAAGAGTACAACATCGGCTATAGGTACGTGACAAGTTTTGGTAAACTTTACTCTAGACTGAAAGGGAGTAGAACAAGGATTGAAATCAACCATCTTAAAACGTGTCAAAAGATCCATCACATATTTAGACTGAGAAATATAAAAACCATCACAAAGTGGTAATACTTGAAGACCTAAAACGTAATGCAGAGTACCAAGATCTGTCATGTCAAAGGAGTCAACAAGTTGTTTCTTTAATATAAGGATGAGATCATTATTATTGCCAATAATGAGTAAATCATCTACATATACTACAAAAATCAAAGTGTCTCCATTGGTATGGAGTACATACAAGTTGTGATAAGATTCATAATGTTTGAAAACAAGTCGAAGAAAGAAAATGTCGATCTTAGCATACCAAGCTCGGGGAGCTTGCTTCAAACCATAAAGTGACTTCTTGAGATGACAAATCAAATTTGAATCTTTCACAAAACCAGGTGGTTGTTCCATGAAAATTTCTTCAGATATGTATCCATTAAGAAGTGCACTCTTCACATCCATTTGATGGATTTTCCATCCAAAACGAACAACAAAGGAAAGATTTAGTTGAACAGAGTTCATATTTGCAACATGGGAAAAGGTTTCAGTGTAATCGATGCCTTCTTGTTGAGAAAATCCCTTTGCAACAAGGCATGTTTTATGTCTCTCAACAACACCTTCAGAGGTAAATTTGGTTATGTAGACTCATCAACACTTCACAATGTTCTTTCGTTATGGTTGAGAAACTGAGTCCCAAGTGTGATTCTTCGACAAAGAATAATTTTTTGTTTGCACAGCCTGCTCCCATTCAGGTCATCCTTCAACATCTAAGTAGGCAACATGTTTAGAAGTTTCAAGTACACGAGTCATCAAGGAAATGCTGGCATGTTTCTTTTGAATTCCAGTTTGTTGTCCACATGAGGAATATCCAACATCAAATCGATTAGAAGTCGGAGATCCTTTAGTCGACATACCAGTCAAAATAGAGGATGATGAACTAGTCGATTCAGAGGTTGATGGTTGAGACATGAAAATTTCATTGTCGAGTTGAAGGAATAAAACATGGAGAAAGAGAACCAGTGTTAGAGACAACGTCAAATAGATCACCCTACAGTAATTTAGAGGAGACTTTCAACAACTTGCTTCCAGTAGAATTCTCGTCAAACTGTACATTTCATCTGATAATGATTTATCGTTTGATAGGATCAAACAATCGATAGGATTTCGACTCTTCAGACTAGCCCATCATGATGCAAGCATGGATATTTGCATCCAATTTATTTATGCAATCATCAAGAATGTGAGCCCAGGAAACACATCCAAACACATAGAGGTGGCTGACTGAAGGATTCTTCCCATACCCTTGTTCTACTAGAGTCATGGAAGGAAAAAATTGAGTTGAGATGCAATTGAGAAGATAGTTTGCACAATACACCGCTTCAATCGAGAATCAAGGGGGGAGATATTTAGCCTCCAAAAGACATCTAGCCATTTCAACTAACATTTGATTCTTACATTCTTTGATGCCATTCTGCTTCGATGTGTGAGGAACCGACCACTACTAGTCAATACCAGATCGAAGTAGGTATTCTTCAAAGGTTGATTGACATACTTACCACCATTGTCAGATCTCAAGCATTTGATGGGTCGACCACATTGGTTTTCAACAAAGGCTTGAAACTCCTTGAACTTCTCAAAGACAAGGTTCTTATTCTTTAGAAAGTAAACCCATGTAAAGTGAGAGAAATTATCAATGAAAATCAAAACATACCTTGCACATTCTAATGAAAGTAGATTGATGCAGTAGAAATTGTTGTGAACCGGTTCTAGTAGGTTCTGTGCTCTCCACGCTTTGTTAGAGTCAAATGCTGCTTGACGATGCTTCCCAAGTACAAATCCCTTACAAACTCCTTCAGGGGGAAACAATTTTGGTAGACCAACAAGCATATTCTAAGTTTCTAGTGCCTGTGGACTTAAAAAATTCAAGTGTCTGAGTCACTCATGCCAAATTCGATTTCACTCGCTGGTGTGAGCAACAAGTGTAGTCGATTTGAGTTTAGGTTGAGTCATGTGATAAAACTTGTACAAACTGTCTGTTCGATTGAGAAGGCCACTGTCGATAATTAACTTTCCTTTCTTCAGATCATGTACTGATCCAGGTGGATATTGGTGGCCACCTGCCTATTCCACTTGGACCCCCACCATTATTTATTTCAGTTTTTTAGTTTCCTTAATTTTAACAGTTTTTCGGGTCCTGAACTTTCGGAGCCATTTTGAGGCCTTGAACGACATTTTTTGGGCATCAACCGGTCAACGAATATTAGTTCATTTCAAACCATGATATTTTCTATCAACAATTTTAATCCTCAGATAGATCTTTCTAATGATGTATCATATGCGTCAAACGAAGATAGTATGCCAAAGTTACGACCTCGAAAAATTGATGTACCAATTTACCCTGACGGGGCCCATATTTTGGCATTTCATCTCCTAGGGTTAGGTTTGTGGATGTTTAGGGTTTCCATTGTTTCTCAATAACATATAGGCCTTCGAGCCTCATTGTAACAAATAGTTCATAGTCTTGTAGTCACCACATCTCTTCTTAGAGATAAGCTACCAATGCCCTAGCTAGTTTATTTCTATTCTGTTTGTAAACAAATTTTAGTTCTTTGATACTAATGAAATGAAGTGCTATTTCCGCTGCATCTTTGTATTCATGGTTATTTGTGTATTCTGTTGCGTTCCTGCATAAATTTAGATTAGTGGTTTCAGAGCGGTCTGCTCTTTCTCGATCCTTCTTTGCATGTCCCCATCGAGGTCGAGGTATAAGGAGTTAGGGCTCGATCTGGTTGAACCTTTGCAAGATCAGCCTCACAAACCCCAATGACTACCCATGGGGGATGAAAAGAAAGATGAGGGAGTAGGAGATCCTATCAAAATATTTCTCGAGGAGGCCCTTGAAAAAAAAAGGAATGCGATGATGGATAACTTCGCCCAGATCCTTCAACGATTGCCTACTTGCGTCGCATCTGCATCCAACAACCACTCTGGAGGCGCAACCCCTTTAAAGGTACAAGCAAAATTTGACAATTCCATATTTGATGGAAAAATAGATGTAGACGCCATAGATATATGGTTGAATCTATTAGAAGTATATTTCTCGGTTCATGAATTTTTAGACCAGGAGAAGATTATTTTTTCACTACTCAAAGCCACCCCCCATGTCAAGGATTGGTGGGAAACCTACTGTGAGAAAAAGGACGAGGAGGAACCCTCTCTATTCTTGGCCACACCCACTTGGAATTATTTCCGAGACGCCATCAAGGAACAATGTTATCCCATGGGGAGCTATCAGGACAAGTACATACAATGGACTACACTGCGATAGTAAAGGGATCAATATGTGCATGAGCTAACGAATCTATTCCATACCTTGCACACAAAGTTGGGTATCAAAGATTCAGAGAAAAATTTGGTGCTGAAGTACCGCAATTGTCTACATAGATACATTAAGGAGGAAATGGAGTTCCTCGATATCTCCTCGCTTGGTACGACATACTGGTATGCCACCAAGATTGAGCAGAAATTCAAACAGAAGAAGTGAGACTTTGGATTTGTGAATCAAAAGCAAGCGAAAGGTGCCCCCAAACTGCAAAACAAAG
>JASDQU011312393.1:0-10000 GCA_032191745.1 Picea mariana
TTCACAAGAAAAGGGCCGAATGCAAAAGCCAGATGGAAAAACAATCTGTCCCATAGGCTATTTTTAGCCTCGTGGACGTTAAAAATACTTTCTTTCTTTCTTTCTTTCTCAAATCTTTCACCTAATTGGGTAGTAAATAACATTCTCTATGTTGGAATGTAATTTTATTTTTTTAAGTAGGAGAATTGGTAGACTTTTCAATTGTTACTAAGGAGATTCAGGTCGAGTACGATATATCACTCTTATAAATATGGGCATGGTGTAGACACCCACGGACCACGTTAAGTAAGTAAGTCGAGTTTCAAACCTGGGTGGGATTCCTATAAGGGGAGACAACGTCTTTCAGAACGGAACATCCATCATTCGACCCAATTCGATGGGTTGTAATGTAATTTCATTCTTACCAACTAGTAAAAAGTCCCCCAAGGTATATCCCTTCCCGAATGGGCAGTAGATTGTTAATAAGCTGATGTTTTTTTGGGAAAGCGGGTAGTGGGTTGAAGGTATAATTTTTCTAAGAGGGTGGGTGAAGATACACATTTGTGTTAATGTACACCTTCACACTCCATCACCCACTTAGTGGGTGAAATTATGAGTGGTGGAAGGTGAAAAAGCACATTTTTGCACACTTTATTAAGAGGCAATAGATCAAAATAACTTAAGGGAAGACAACGTATTTTGGAACAAGACCTAGCCCGATGGGTTGTAATGTTATTTCATTCTTACAAACTAGTAAAGAGTCCACCTAGGTACATCCCTTCCCACATGGACGTGGATTGTTAATAAGCTGATGTTTTTTTTGGGAAAGTGGGTAGTGGGTTGAAGGTATAATTTTTCTAGGAGGGTGGGTGAAGATATGCATTTGTGTAAATGTACACCTTCACACTCCATCACCCACTCGGTGGGTGAAATTATGAGTGGTGGAAGGTGAAAAAGCACATGTTTGCGAACTTTATTAAGAGGCAAGAGATCAAAACAACCTAAGGATAAACTTCTCAATGCTTAAAAGATCCAAGTTAAGATGGATATATGTTAGTTCATACTTTTTTTAATTTTTTGTGTCAACTTTTTTTCAAATTGTACCTCAATTTTTTCTATTTTAATTTTTGTGTGAATTACCCACATTGTACATATACATATATCTCTTCCACCTTAGGCTATAAAAGCATCTCTATGGCATTTTCCATGGCATTGCTTAGTGCATAAACAATTAGGGCTTAAGACTCACAAAGGTGACAAGTCCCTAACTTTTGTGCATAGGTGATGGGAGAATCAACATTGATAAGGCATGGTGTTCTAAATCTTCACCAACTTTGTCACATAACAACCTACAACTCAATCATCATACAAATATAATCAAATAAGAATTCAAACAATCGTAGAGCCAAAACACATTCATGGGCAATGGTATACTCATTCACATTAATGTTCAAAGTACATATTACAAGCTATAGACTTCATGATCTTACAATGTTGCTTTGGCACTTAGACAACTCTATTTAACTCTAGTACTTTACACTCTATCTAACTCTAATACTCAATTAACAATCCCACTCCCAACTTGACTAACTAACTAACTCTAATGGATACCATCCTATTTATTATTCTTTGAATGCTTGGTCAACCTCCTTTGTCTCTTTGTCTTCCTCTTTGTTGCTTCGACATCCATTTTGGTTGTTCAATTCTAAGTATATTTATTAGCTACTCTTTCTTTGATGTGACCTTTCATTTTTCTTCAAAGTGTTGTTACATTGCCCTATAGTGTGATGTCTTATTATTGTGCTTATCTTGCACACTCTGTTATGGACCAAGTAGCCAAATAAGCATTAAAAAAACACTCAATTCAATAATGCTACACCTTAATCAAGTTAAAGAGTGGTTGCATAAAAAGCTTCAGAACCTCCTCTATAATATAGCCAATGCACCAAGATGATTGTTCCAATGAGCCTCCTTAATGTGCATATAGGAGACAAATGGGCTATAATGCAATAATAATAAGTCAGTGTAACTATAATTAACGTAAAGATAGTGAATGAGGGTTATGGTTAGGGGCTTAACATGTCCCTCCCCTTGAAACAAACATTACCATCAATGCCGATCAAGTGTGGATGCTTATGTATGAAAAAATCATCATCCCATGTCGCAGCTTTTGTTTGTAGATTCTTTTACTTGATGAAGTACTTAGTAATTATTCAATGTCATAGGTACAATTATGTGGTACATATTTGTTCATATCAAAACTATTTAACTTAAACGACATCAAAAAAATTGTATATGCTCCGGTTATCCTAACAAGATCCAAATAACAACTATGTCCCTGTGATTTTATTTTTTTTCCAAATATGATAAAACAACAAGAAAACGTTGAAAAGGCACTAAAACCATAATGCTTATATAAAACAACAAGAAAACGTTGAAAAGGCACTAAAACCATAATGCTTATATAAAAGGTAGGTATAGGATTGAAATGTTTAAAAACTATTGTGCAATTGAATTACATGTGAGACTCAAATGTTTATTTAAAATGATGGATACTTTGGTAGAAACGTGTACATTTAAACATGAATGTGCATCAATACACATATAACAGTAAGCAATTACTTGAAGAATTAAAACTTGTGCAACAACAAAAGCTAGCAAATAGTATTGAATTGTCGTCTTTCGCAACAGTAAATTTGGAATGTTTGAAATCAACTCTATGCAGTGTGTCCTTTTTGTTTTCTTTTCCAATGATTTTTCTTTGGATTCACTTTCGAGATAAATATATTAAAAAGAAGTATGTGTTGACGCATGCTTAAGCCTACTCAAGCCCTTTGCATCCTACTTTCTTCCTTCACACGTTACCCTCTTTCTAACGGATACGCAATAGTACTTTGTAAAGTGGCTTAAATATCAAGAAATTAAATTGTTTGCCTTTGGCAAAATATGGTAGAGGAGGATTGCATTTGTAAGTGTTTTTATAATGCATTATTTAACAAGAGCAGCAACGCTGCATAACACTGCCTCCTAAGGAAAAGTTGGCAGTCTTCCCATCACGACGATTAACCTTTTGCTCTTCCCCACCTGAATCCACCTCCAAACACGTCAACAATCCGATTAAAACCCCCGACGTCAGCTGCAGTCTCGGTTAATGAAGTTTATTGCATCGCAGAGCGTCCTTGAACTGAGATCCGCCCACTATACAAAACCAGATCGCATTCTCAACCACTCTCTGCCTACTTACCCCGGGTAAACCACAGCCCGAGGTTACTTTCCGTCAGTTAACGGCCCGGGCCCTCTCTCTGCAATTAATGTGAAGCGTCTAATCAATTAATTTGAAATCTCGAACCACGTGAAGGTTCCAATAACACTTCAAACTTATTAACCAATGAAAAGTTAGAAAACTACAAAATTTTATATATCGAAAAATAAAAAATTATGTTTCTTATGTTTAACTTTAGGTTTTTTAGAAATATTTTTTAAGTCAAAGTAAATTAATACATGGTCAAAGGCGATCCATCGCTATATACTGCCAGAGGCAGTATAATAAAGGTGTTGGCTAGTTATTCTAAGAAATGTTTTTTTTTTGTTGGAATCTAGTGATATAAATTTACACGAATCACTATTTTTTGTTGTTCAAAATCCATTTCTGAATGCAGAAATGGATTTAGCATGCTGAAAAACTTCTAGGGTACTCGAATTCTACAGAAATAATCACTCAAATCTTTGAACCCAACAATTTCTCACCGGATTTTGGGCAAATATCCCTGAAAAAAACCATCATTTCATAGAATCTTTAACCTACGACTTTAATAAATAAATGATTGAAATTAGGTTTACCAAACACTTAATTTGATAACAATGCTCAGTGTCATATTGGCTTGGTTCTTATTTTTATTCAACTATTTTATTTGTTTCTCAAACTATTGGGGTTGTATAGATTTTTTTTCCAATGAAAATATTGTTGCATAGATTAGTGCACTTCGCTTAGGGGATTTCAATTGAGCACCTATTGACACAAAACCAACCAAATGTCTAACAACATTAATGACAATCTATTGAACCAACCCCTATATTCTTGCCCCCTTGTCTATTATTTGGGCATGCATGTGTTTCCAAAACTGATTGGTAAAATAAAAAGATTTGGAATTTTATTGTTGGTTGTCATTATGTCTTAAGATAAAAGTAGTTATCTAGTTTGCATTGTGCTTTTTTTATATAATGTAGCTACTCGTGTATTAATTAATATACAAAAAATACATTATTTCCAAGCTATATGTGCAATATCTAAAGATTTTACATGTGTCGGTCTTCAATATTAATAGATTTGATCATAATATCAGTATATCTATCTAGCCTATGTGAACTGGATACAACGATAGAGAGATAATAAAAGATGTTTTTCTTTTCTTTTCTACACTTCCACATTCCACTCTTGAGGTTTACATATCTTCCTTTCCTCTGCCAAGCTGAGGATTGAACTGTTTCTTTTAAATGTTTACTCAGTTCCTTCCATACATCCTCCACTTCCTTTTTTTGCCTTTGAGAATACGTTTATTCCTTTAAGTCCAGATTCCCCATAGGCGAAATCTTGGAAAAATGTGCTAGACTTTGTTTAGGATCAAGTTCTCAAAGCGGAAGGGTCTCCAATCTCTTATGGTATCTGAGATGTCATTCCTCTTATAGTCAATCTACCTGAAGGTTATTCCTCCCCTATCCCAAATGATCTCAAATTGCTTGGATGATTAAATAAATGTTCTGTTGATTCTTCTTCCTGGTTGCACATTTGACATATTGAATGGTCCAGGAAGATCAAGAATGCTCAAAAGTGATCAAGGATGATCCCAAAATGCTCAAGAACTGATGTTCTCAAATGCTCTTGAAAACTACTTCATTACGTAGAGCTCGATGATAACTTTGCAACAACACAAAAATTGCCTCAAACAAAGTTCGTGTGAAGAAGTTATGGTCAATCAAAGTTTTGGTCAAATAGATCAAAAGTCAAAGCAGGGTTGCCACGTGGCACGTCCGTATAGGCTGTACAACTGATAGATGACATCATGTTGACATCAGTAGGATGATGTGGCAGCACGAGAGGTTGCCATGTGTCACTCATATTTGGCATTTTTAGGCACCCATGTGGACCAATAAACAAGTGCCATGTGTCATCCTTACGGATGACGTGGCATCTGTATGAATGATGTGGCATCTGTACAGTGATGTGGCATCCAGGTGGCAGGTATAGTTGACAGTCAAGTGGCAGATCTGTAGAGGTACAGGTGGCAGGTGACGTGGTAGAGTGTTGATGCAGGCAACAGGTGGACCAATCAGAGAGTGCCATGTGGCACTCTTCATTTGGCCAATAATGGCTAAGGGAGAATCAAAATTTGTTGGAAGTCGAATGGAATAGAACATGTGACCTATGGAGGAGTATTCAAATATTCCACAGAATATTCCTCAGTCTAAACTTTAGCGTCCTACCAATATGCCATGCATGTCGCTTGTTATAACAAACAATAAATAATATATTTATTTTTAAACCAATTTAGCCCGAGATTTTGGTTGGTGGTTTGGCCGACCTAGGCCTATTTAATGGGCATGAAAATCAATGCTCGAGACATGGAAATGTGTTCCAAAGAGAGGGCTTGCATAGAATTTCATGCCAAGTTCAGAATTTTGTCTCGTTTTGCATGCAAGAGGTGTCCCTCTTTTGAGTTTGTCTCATATTGTTTTCCATTGAGTTATTTGAGGAAATTTATAGGGTGTTTATGCTCATTTATCTCAAAATTTCGAGAGAAATATTATGGTGATGCCTATTTTGTGTAAAATTGCTATGTATGAAAAGTCTTAGTCCAATTTGTCATGTATGAGACCCATAGTCTCGCTATGCATGCAAAAGGGGTCTTTAAGCACATGTTCAGAATATAGTCAAGTTTATACTCTTTTTTCTCATAATTTCATGAGGAATTCAGTAATGACCTCTATTTCTGGGACAACAAATTTGGTATTGTAAGCCCATTTATTGTAATTTTGGTATTTTGAGAATTAATAAGAGCGATCTATTTCTCTCTATTTTTTGGCACTCATTACTTCCGTAAGTTGTCTTTATCAGTTAATGAAGTTTATGGAAAAGTAAGACATTCACTTGATATTTTGCAAATAATCAAGTCGATCTTCAATTTCCTAAATTTGGTCGGATGTTTATGTCTATTTATGATCTAATTGACATCTAAGGACTTTCAGGCTAAATTGGTATCAGAGTTTGTTGATATTTCAGATCAAGTTGGTATCAGAACTTGTTTGATATTTTTAGATCATGTGGTATCATAGTTGGTTTGACGTTTATTTGCAAGTGAATGCTTAGGAGGTCCAAATTCAAGCTTGGTGAAGGATCGTTTGAAGAGTACATTCTTGAGATTGGTTCAAGGCGTGCATTTCGAAAGTAAGAAATGGTTTCAACAAAAGACAAAGATTCTTCTAATCCAAATCCTTCGGTACTAATGAGGCATTATTTTCTGTGTTCATAGCAATGAAATCCATGGTCAAAGAAATGTATGAGAATCAAAAGAAGGCCAAGAGAATTGGTAGTAAAAGAAAAAGAAAGCTACATAACTTTGAGAAGCAGTCGAAGAGAAAAGAAGAAGGGAAGCCTACATGTTCTCATTGCAAGAAGAAAGGATATGATGAGAAGCATTGTTGGAAGTTGCATCTAGAATTGAAACCAAAGTGGGCTTAGCCTAAGAAGGGTAAAGAGAAGACCACGACCATAGTTCGAGATCTTGGATCAGATTCTAAGGATGAAACTAAGATTACAACTATGGGCATCAAAGGTAAATCTTATGTTGTAAGTTTCAGTTCACGTACTTCTTCTTCAAAGGCTAATGTAATTCCTGATGGAAGGCAAAGAAATGACCTGTTTCATTTATGAGTTATCTCAAAGCATAATAAGATTGATACACTTATTGATAGTGGATCACAAGTGAATCTTATTTCAGAGCAAGTTGTTTAGAATTTGGGATTGGAAACTAGGCCTCATCCAAGACTGTATCCTTTGGATTGGATTTCTGATAATGCTCAGGTACATGTAACTAAGCAATGCAAGTTACAATTTGCAATCACATCTAGTTTCATTGATGAGGTAGAGTTAGACGTGGTTCCACTTGACATTTGTGGGATGGTTTTGGGAAGTCCATACTTGTATGACAGGAAAGCCATTTTATACAAGGAACATAACAAGTATCATCTTTTCAAGGATGGGATTGAGTTCATTGTGAGAGTTCATCAAATGAAGACTAATTTAACAGTTGTCACTACAGGGCAAGTGAAAATGATAATTAATACTAGTATTCAGGATCCAGATTTACAGCCTACGGTTGAAAGTAAAACATGTCCTTTGGTTGATGTTGTTCATGTTAAGAGGGGAAAATATGTTGATGGTTTAGTCTCTTTTGCATCTATATATTTAGTTTTGTTGTTCATTGTGTTACTAGTCAATGGAGTATGGTTGGTAGCTGCAGCAATGAATGGCGGAGTTTGTGAATTTAAGGGAATGGTTAACTTGGTCAACAATGTTGTTCCAGTATTTATTATCATTATGGTGAGTCAGGTGCTCGTTATCCAAGCAGGAAGGATGGATGATACTGGACAAGTGAGGTAGAAGCATTCTCACTTCATTTCGAAATGATCCATACTTTTGGAGGTCCAAAAGTTCTTCAGTAGGGAGGTGTGATCTAAGAGGATCCAAAATGCTCAAAAGTGATCCAAGAGGATCTCAAAATGATCAAAAATTGATATTCTCAAATGTTCTTGAAACTATTTCATTGCATAGATCTTGACAATATCTTTCCAACGACGCAAAAATCGCCTCAAATGGAGTTCGTATGAAGAAGTTATGGCTGGTAAAAGTTTTGGTCAAACATGTCAAAAGTCAAAGCAGGGCTGCCACGTGACTGTTGAATTATTGTAACTTTGAAGAATATTCTACTTATATTTGAGTCATTATTGTATATATCAAATCCCATTTTGTGGATTGATCAAGTCAGGTCTTGTATAAGATCAAATCCCCTTTTGTGGATTGGTCAACATGTATTTGTATGGTGGTATTTGTAAAGTCTGCCCCTAGTAATTGTAAAGTGGTTTTAACCACTTCTAGGAGAAGTCAGCTCCTCCAAGTGAAGAGTCACAACCCTAGCGCCACCTCACAACTTGTATTTATATGTGAGGATGGTGTCTCATTTAAACATACTCACCACACTAGCTCTGCAGTTATGAAGAAGTGTGCAAGTCTTGGAGGAACTGCTATTGCAACTAAGTGTGATGTCAAGGAGGGTTTTTGGTCTATCTCTTGGTATTTCTTGGTTAATTGGCGCACTAGTCTTCCTAGTGAAGGAGTAGAGGAGGATCTTCTGTTCAATCTTTGGTCTATCTATATTGAGGAAGTTTTTGTTGGGTTTTCTTCCCCATGAGGGTTTCCCAGGATAATCGGTGTGTCTCTATTGTTTCTATGATTGCCTCTCTTTCAGTGATCTTATCTATGCAACTAATGTGCTAAATGATTATAATAATAAAGAAAAATTGTAACTGATAGTTGTATAAATAAAAACATTAACATGGTATCAGAGCAGGCCTGAAAGAGACCAACTCGCAGTTTATAAGAAGTGACTAGCCTCGACGCACTCTCTCAAAAATTCAATTTTTAGTATTGCAGCTACTGCAGAATTAGGGTTTCTGCATAAACCCTAAGTGTGACATTTTCCTTGTTTAAGGAGGATGTTGGGGGAAGTAACCACACCTGGGAACTCGCCCTAGGAGGGTGCATCTAGTCCTTAGATCAAAATTTTGAAATTTGAAGTTTAAAAAATTAGGGTTTCCTCATAAAACCCTAAGTTGCAGTTGCAATGCCAGTGATCTAGGTGGATATCGGTGGGCACCCACCTTTTCCAACTGGCTCAAAACAATTTTTTGGCAATTTTAGTAATTTACTATTTTTAGCAGTTTTTTGGGTCTTGAAACTTATGGAGCCGTTTTGAGGCCCTAAACGACATTTTTTGGGAAAACGGGTTTGAAATATTTAGGTTCCTTTGATATTTCCCCCAAAATGAATCTTCTCGACGATACCTTTCCAACGGGTTATCATGCGCCTAAAATGAAGATCGTATGCAAAAGTTACGACCCTAGGAAGTTGATGTACTAACTTACCCAAACGGGGCCCATGAGACTTTTGGGCGCTTCATCTCCTAGGGTTAGGTTTTTGGATGTCTAGGGTTTGGTTTTTGGATGTCTAGGGTTTTTGGCATTCTTGTTTATTGTAAAAATGACTTCAGAGCCTCATTGTAATCATCTTGTTGCGAATGAGCACAACCATCACATCTCTTCTCAGAGATAAGCCACCACCATTCCAGCAAGCTTGTTTCCGCTGCATTTTACAATTTCAGCTTATTTCCTTATTGAATAGAAAACCAGTTTTACTATATCTCTGTTATTTTGTGTTAAGCACCTGTTAATAATCTGTAGTCATTTCGTTATGCTCATAAAATTCGGATCAGTGGTATCAGAGCAGTCTGCTCCTTGTTGTCTTAATGCATGTCCCCAACAAGGTCGGAGTACAAAGAGTTGGGTCTCGAGCTTGTTTCTCTTGAGGAAAAAATCTCTCGCACGCCCAAGCGACCTCTCATGGCAAGAGAAAAGAAAGATGATGGGAAATGAGATCCTTTCAAACTGTTTATTTAGGAATCCCTCACACAACAAAGGAACGAGATGATCGATAGTTTTGCGCAAATCCTTCGACGGCTACCAACAGGGGACACATCTTCTTCAAGCGGAGGTGCCTCCCCCTTCAAGGTACAAATAAACTTCGATATTCCTATATTTGAAGGTCAGATAGACGTAGATGTTGTAGAAAAATGGTTGAATCTACTAGAAGGGTATTTTTTTGTCCATAACTTTTCAAATAGAGAAAAGATTACTTTTGCGCTCCTCAAAGTCGTTCCCCATGTCAAAGATTGGTGGGAAACTTTCTGTG
>JASDQU011312394.1:0-24908 GCA_032191745.1 Picea mariana
TACAAGTGTTCCACGAAATTTAAATTTCTTATCCCCTATTGGTTTACATATGTTGTACATTGTGATGCCAACCCATAAATTTAGTAGCTCGTTGATAAGAGGCTCGATATATAAATTCACATCTTTAACTTGGTACTTACCTAATTGTTTGAAATTACACATAATTACTAAAGGAATGATATCATGTAATATATATAATTAAATAAATACACAAAAGATATTATGCAAAAATTGAAACAAATGAAAATGTTATATTCCAGAAATTAATGTAAACAAATGCCTGGAACAATCATTGTCAACATTATGTGCTCCCTCTTTATTGACATCCAAGGAGGAATGTTATTGTTGAGAACAAAAATAGGCCACACTGAGTAAATAGACCTAAGCTCTCTGAATGGATTAACACCATCTATTGCCAATGAAAAGCTAACATTACGAGGTTCATCTTTGAAATCTGCCCATTTTTCCTCAATTTCCCTAAATGAAAAACCATCGGCAGACATTTGAAGAACACCATCTTCACTTCTATTACGTGCATGGTAATCCATAAATTGTGCTATGCTTTCACACCTGAACAATCGCTGCAAACATGGAATTATGGGAATATGACGAAGAACCTTTCGAGGCACCCTTTTCGTTACTTGATTGGTTCAATATCTACTGATAAGACATTGTGGACATTCAGTTTTCGAAGCATGTTGTCCATAATATGTAATATGGTCATTAGGACATGCATCTATAGTTTGATAATCCATTCCAATGTCTTTCATAA
The DNA here is from genome assembly GCA_032191745.1 of Picea mariana. Taxonomy (NCBI): domain Eukaryota; kingdom Viridiplantae; phylum Streptophyta; class Pinopsida; order Pinales; family Pinaceae; genus Picea; species Picea mariana. The sequence continues at coordinate 773 of JASDQU011312394.1, forward strand.
TGGCATGCAAACCTCGATATGTGCAAGGTAAAATATTTGACGATGGTAACAAAAATTCACCTAACAATCTACAACATAAAAAAAAACTAGTTAATGTAAGAATATTAATCGTAAAAAATGCATTCTTATTTTACACATTAATTAACACTAAAAACAAATATAAAAAAATCAACATTTATGTACAGTATGAGATGAAACATATTACATACCTTAGTATCTTTGTCATAAAAGTGTTCGACAAATTATTCATAACCTTAAGTTCACCAGCAACAATGTAGCAGAGATAATATTTGCTCTTGATCCTTCATAAACTCGTTTATTTGCCTTTTCTAATAGAGGTTCATCATAAATACCAGCATTTTCCCCATCCTCATCCGGCTGCGAAAAAAAATCTTGGATCATTTGATTTGTCCCATCATCTTATTCCATGAGATCCTCATTTTCTTGGTCATGATGATGTTCCTCAGCTTGTACAACATCATTTCTTCTAATACTTGGTGCAATATTCTGCGGAAAGTTAGAGGGAAACTCTAACTTTATAATTACAAACAATCATGCAAAATTAGTGTATACTATAACAAACATTCAAACAATATATATACATATATATGATTTTATATAAAATTGACAAAATGAAAAAAGATAATAAATATATAGCTAATTACCATGGTACAATATTCATTCGATCCGCCATCAATGTGACCATATTTCCTACAATGTTTTGTAGTTGTTGCTATTAAAATTATTATGGGACGTCTGAGGAAACATTTTTTACAAGGGAAATAACATCTACCATCACCCTTTTCACCCACTTTACTTTTTTCCCCACCTCTAACAACATTCTGCGACATTTTTCCGCACAAAAATACCCTTTCGGAACCGTCGTTGTTATAGCAAGATTATCGTAACATCTTCAAATCGTCAAATATTTATAGGCCAATTTTAGGCCACCATTGTTGCAATTGCGATGATAGTGACCTAAAAATATACATATATTTTTTATTTTAGGTCATTTTCAACGGTAAAGTTTGACTAAATTATTATGGTCAACTATTGTCGCTTATGCGACGACCAATCTAAGGTCGTCTCTTATGCGACGAAAATTGACCATTACAGTTCAGTCAAACTGTAGGCGTCAAGATGGTGACGAACATGAGGTAGATTTAGAAAAAAAAAAAATTCTCTTGCATGTTGCGACGAAAGAGTACTTTCGTCGCAAGTGGTCGTTGCAAATTTTTCAATATGTAGTAGTGTATGGAAGATATGAGAAATGGAGAAGGCTCTAAAGAGTAGCCAGAAGAAGGAGGAAATGGACCCCATCATGATGGATGATGAACATACCAGGGAAAATATAGGAGTTCAGGTGTGACGCACATCAAACAACCCTACAAGTATATGATGAATAATAAGAAGAGGGTAGTAGTTGAGTGAGAGGGCTTGGACAACGATGAGGAAGAGGTAGAGGATCTTCACTCCACGGGGAATATTGAGGATATCTTGCATGCCACATATGAGAGAAAAACCAGAGGTCTTGGTTCTAGCATAGAAGAAGGCTCTCCATTCTAGATCTGAATTAGTGTGGAACCCACAACCCCATGTGTGACTAAGACAACTAAAGAAGAAAAAGCAGTTAACCAACAAGTGATTAGTGGTAGAAGAATTTTTTCAGGACGTGGGTCCAGTATCAGAGTGTAAGTTCATCAAGTAGCAGTAAAGTATATACACCACAAGGAGGTGGTAGTTCAATGAATTTCACAATGGCAGGACAAGATCCAACTATTAGGTTACCAGAGTTCTGAGGGGATGGTTCAGATGATCCAGAAAATATTTTTTTCATCTATGAGAAGATATGGGAAAAAAATCAGATTACATACGAGGATAAAAAGGTTGCGTAGTTGGAAATAAAATTTAGAGACTGTGCATTAGACTGGTACATGGGTCTCTCAAAAAATAATCCAATGAGAACACCTACAAATGTAGCATATGTGAAGAGGCAATTAATCAATGAATTTCAGAAGCCAAGTTCAGAAGACTAGTTTATGAATGAAATGATAGAGATAAAGAAGAAACCAGGAGAATCGGTATGGGAAGTGGAATAGAAGTTCAAGAGGATAAAAGGTAAGTTAAAATACACTATTACTGATACACAACATAGACATTTGTTTGTTAATTCTTTGTTGCCACACTTAAAGTATCCTTTGAGATAATAGAAATTCCAAATTCAATGTGAGGCTTTGCAGAAAGCCTTATAGCTAGAGGAAAACAAGTACAAGCATACAAATCTAGCTGTGGAAGAGTTGAATCAAGATATAAATAACTTAACATTCAAGTTGAATCAGAACAAAGGAAAGGAGAAAAGAAAAGATGTTTGGTGTACAATGTCCAGGACAGAAGGCCATCACAAGAATGAGTGTCCATTATTTGTACAATATATTGGAGTAGGTATGCCAAACCCTTTAGTTTCAATAGGACCATGGTGTGAGATTTCAAAAACACATGGGCATGATCCCTATCATTTCCCCTGATGTAGAAGTACCAGACAGTACCAAAGAGTACATTTTGTAACTTGTGTAAGTCAATTGGACACGAAGACAAGGACTGTAGAACCTTGTAAATGATTAAATAAAGGATTGCAGATACATAAAGAGTGTGAGATGAACATCTAACATGATAAACTACACAAAAGTCGCAATATAATAATGTGCAACAACCACAGTATAATCCCACACAATAGTTTGTAGAAAAACCATAGTATAATGCATAGCGATTTCAAGGGAAACATTAGTATAATCCTACACAACAATGCGCAACACCACCATATTACAATAACACACATCTGCAGTATAATCAAGGATCGTAGTATAATACACCGCACAGAGATAATCATGGAAGCATAAGAGGCTTCATAGGAGGAGGTCGTGGAGGAAGAGGCTTTGGAGGAGGTCTAGGACCAATTATTTGTCATAACTGTCAAAAACCATGGCACTATGCAAGAGATTTCCCACAACCACCTGCGGCATGTATGTATTGTCTTGCAACAAACCATGAAATAGAAGAATTCCCCACTCTCTTGATAAAAATACAGGACAAGAGGAAGCAGACCAATCAGAATGTGAAATGGATCAGGGTGAAAAAATAGAGAAGAGGACGAGAAGAAGATTAACATAGTTACTAGAGGTGGAGCTAAGACATGAGAAGATGTATCCAAGAAGGATCAAGATCAATACCAGTGGGTTAGGAATAATACAATGTCAGTGATAGAAGTTTGATGCACGCAAAGAGAAAGAGATATTTAAAGAAGCTAGGTAGGAGATTTTGAAAGAAAATATTGCGTCTACTTCAGGGACAAAAAAAGAAGATGAGATACCAGTGTATGACATGCCTTCATTATTTGATCAGACTAGCAAAGAGAAGTCTTTAGAAAAAGCAAGTAACTTAAGAAACGTTTTGGGAACCCATGTCAAATTATTGAATGATAAAAATTCCTTATAGGTACTGCAGAATTTGTTAGAAAAGTGTAATCCTGGAGAAGAAGGGGTAAAACAAGTAAATCAAGTTCGAAAGAAGAGAAGAACTAGCAGGGAATTCGGATTGAATGCCAACATATGAGATTTCAATATGGGGGGTATCATACTAGACTTAGGTTCTGAAGTCATTGTTCTACCAAAGAGTACTTGGGAAGCTATGGGAGAACCTCAATTAGGGTATTCACCTATTCAGTTGAACTTGGAAAATCAACATAGATTGGTTCCAATTGGTAGGTTGAAGGGGATTCCCAGTAGATTTAGATGGTGTGCACACTATGATTGATTTTGAAGTCATTGATATAGTGGAAAACACTTCACCATATCCAACACTTTTGGGTTTGGATTGGGATTTTGATAAATATACTATTATTAATTTGAAGACAAGGAAGATTATATTTGAGTCTGGAGAATACAGAGTTATTACGCCAGTATACCCCTCAAAAGGAGGCAGGTATGTGGAACATGCGATAGACAATATTCTGACATAAGATGTAAATCAACTATATAGAACTACTGTAGGCGAAGAGGATTATATCAACCCAACTGTAAATGGCATGCTCAGTTGGAAGAGTATTAGTTCTTGTGCTTCAGACTCTGACACTGGACTGGAAAACTGGCAAAAATGACTACATGAATTATATACCAGAAGATGCACCAGAATGATGTGCGCGTTGAGATGGGTTGGTACAGAGGTAAGAGAACCTCCTATTTTTTATGGTCATAATGACTTAGAATAATTTTTAATGAAGATTGAGGTAGAGATTATGGAAAATTAGATATTACCAGCATTAGATATTTCCTTAAAACATACACCTGCAAGATGTTGGGGTACATACAAGGTAAATATCAACAATTGGTTTCAGTGAAAAAGGTTACTGCACATTAGATTTGGCATGGAGCAAGAGCATAGATATGAGGAGAAATATGAGGGATTTGGACAACCTCAAGAACATATAGATAAGTGCATGGTTCAATGGATATTAGTACCACTAGAAGAATGGCCACACCTTTTTATTCACAAAATAGAAGGCATTCCAAAGAACTGGTACATTGAACAGGAATAACGCACAGAAACTGCTAACTAGGAAGAGACACAACACAATTTTGTAGTTACATTTTCCTTTGAGCATGACAGTCCATAAATTGATACAACATTGAAAGTGGTAAGAGACAGGATATTTGATGAACCAGAATTTGAAATAATCACAACATATCAGATGCATACTAGATAGACAGTTAAGCAATTGCTACATTGTAATCAGGTTGCAGAAGAAGAAGATCCAATAGAAGATAATCTGCACAGAACAAAAATTCTAGAAGTAGAAGGTGAAAGAGAAGTAGAAGGTCCCAAGCTATATTCAAAATATTATTCTGCACCGTTAAATATCAAGAAGGTCAACATTGGAACTGCATAAAACCCAAAAATGTCAATGGAATGATGAAAGCCAACAAAGTTTGGATATTTTGAAGGAGAAGATGGTTACTGCACATATTTTATTATTTCTAGATTGGGAAAAAGAATTTCATGTGCATGTGGATGCATCTGCAATAGCATTAGGAGAAATATTAACCCAACCAGGAGAAGATGATATAGATCACCCTTTTTCATTTTCCAGCAGAAAGTTTTCAGATTCATAACATAACTATAACACTACATAAAGGGAAGGGCTACCTATGGTGTATGATTTGCAAAAATACATACATTACGTGTTAGGGAAAAATTTTAAGATGTTCATAGATCATTACGCTTTGATATATTTAGTCAATAAGTCAGTGTTGGGGGGAAGGATACGCAGATGGATACTTTTGTTCCAAGAATTTGACTTTGAATTTGTGGTGGAGCATGGAAGATTGAATGCAAGACCATATCACTTATCCAGGATAACTAATGGAGAAGAACCTAGTAACTTGGAAGACAAATTTCCATATCGACAATTTTTTTCAATACATATAGCTTATGAGTATTTTGCTGACATTATTGTGTTTTTGAGTACATGATTTTCACCAAGATAATTTACTACTGCGCAGAAGAAAAATTTGGTGTTCAAAGCTGCAGATTATCAATTGATTATAGGTCATTTATAAAAACTTGGAGCAGATAACATATTAAGAAGATGTGTGATGGAACATGAAAGGCCTATTATTTTGGCAGAGGTGCATGAAGGGATTGCAGGAGGACACTACACAGAAAAATATACAATGCATATGGTATTGCTTCCAGGATTATGGTGGCCAACAGTCCACAAGGATTCAAAGGAATACTATCAGAAGTGTGATATTTTTCAAAGATTTTGGAAACCATCCAAGAGGGATGAGATGCCATTGAGACCTCAATTAACTTTACAAGTGTTTGATAAATGGGAAGTAGACTTTGTAGGTCCAATTAATCCACCAACTAGAAGATCGAGATCCATATATATTATCATAGTGACATAATACTTAACGAGAAGGGATGAGGCAACACCAATGAAGGATTGTAGTGAAAAAAATGCAACACGATTTTTATTTGAACATGCAGTCACAAGATTTGGATGCCCAAGAATATTCATGAGTGATTAGGGAACTCACTTCATCAACAATACAATTGAGGCCATACTTGAAGAGTTTAATATACATCATCAGAAGAGTACTCTGTATCACCCTCAAGCAAACGGGACAATGGAAGCCTTTAACAAGATTTTGGAGAATGCCTTGACAAAGATTTGTAATGTAAATAGAGATGATTTGGATTTAAAGTTACCGACGATACTTTGGGACTATAGAACTACCTGCAAGAAGCTAACATGGAAGACACCCTTTAGATTGGTGTATGGAAAAGAAACAATAGTTCCCTTAGATTATTTGATACCAAGTCTGTGCATTGCAACAATTACATATATGACAAAAAGATGAGCAACACGAGAAATATTGGTTCAATTGATGGAATTAGAAGAGGAAATAATCATAGCAGGTTTCCATCAGGAGGTACAAAAAGAAAAGGATAAAGAATGGCATGACAGACATATCAAGAAGAAGAATTTAAGGAAGGATATCTGGTTCTCCTCTATGATAGTAAGTTTTTTCAAAACTCGGGGAAGCTTAGAATGCATTGGCAAGGGCCATATCAAATAAAGTTTGTCACAGATGGAGGTGATGTACAACTACAAGACTTAGTAGGAAAGGAAGTTCAAGGACTGATGAATGGTATTTTATTGAAACTATATAGGGACAGTAGACCTACCAACCTTCATTAGTTGCAGTGCAACAAGTATACTTGTATATATTGTAAATAGTAGGAGTTAAAAGAAGAAAAAGGAAGACAAAACTGGAAAAAATAAAGAAAAATCCAAAAATAAGTAGTTAGAGGAATAAGTGATAGAAAAATAGTTGGGAATGACAACGTGCAACAAGATATAAAATTGGTGCGACAATATTCATAAGCCTGCACGCAAGAACGTTAAACACCGCGCAATGGAACAAAGAAATAACTGGGAAAGTGGAAAACATGTGAACGAAAAAGAACAAATGCATTAGAGCATTAATGATAGAGTCTATAAAGAGGGAAAAGACGGGAAAATGAAAAACACTTGTTATTTTTGATTGACCAAGAGATAGAGCAACCAGAGTGCTAGTAAGTAGAATATTGTGAAGGACCTAGCCGAAATCTACAGTCATTTTTCCTAAAAGAAAGAAGATGGCGCTGCTAAAGTTCAGAAAACCAAGCTAGTTCTCACGAAGGACTCGTAGCTATAATAAATCGTCATAAGAAATGAATGGAGTGGTCGATGTGGACGATATCCCTACCACTAAAACTGAATATATCAACTCGTCAAGGATTGAAGAAGAAAACCCACAAGAAGAAGCGACATAAGTTATCCAAGCAAACCCTAGCAGAGAAACCCTAAGAATGGCGCACACAGAGTGTGAACAAGAAGAAGAAGCCGAGGAATAATTTACAGAGGAAAACCTAGCCGCGGGACAAAAAATAAAAGTACCAAGCAAACAAACCCTAGTAGAGATAACACTCCCTAATATCCCAAACATCATAGTTGCAGTCGAACACATGTTAGGGAAAGTGGCAAAATTGAAGTATGAATATCATGATGTAACAAACACGACAAAGTTTCTTGACCTTGTGTGGGAAATCTATTTAGAAAGAAAGGAGGAGGTAGGACCCTCAGGAAAACCAATTTTGGAGCTCGCACAGTGGATCACATGATTATACAATTCAGGTATCATGAACTTGTTGGAAATACTGCATTTTGGGCATGGTAAGGATGTGGGAAACTATGTGAAGAAACTGTTGGCAAGGTTACATGGAGATATCATGTGGATGGACATGCCGATCCATATAAATGTAGACCTGATAGCAGAAATTACAAGGTTTCCTTCTAATGGTGTAAAACCAAAAGATTACTCGGACAACAAAGTGAGGGACAAGGATATTGTGGAAGAAGTCAAAGCACAGTTTGGGACAGATAGGGGAAACAGGGGAATAATAATAAAGGATATCAACGATCAGGTGATGAGTTTTTCAACGAAGCTTATGGATTGAAAACATTTGAGGAAGTGTAGAAAGGAAGAGGCCCCAACATGAGCCATAACAACAACTGGGCAGTGCGCAAAGGGAATAGTGTTAAGATGGGCACACTACTTGTTGAACCATTTTTTGATAGACTATAGGGGTGAAAAAGATAATGGGACAAAATTTCATTACTCTCGGCTATTGATATTGGTAGAATTGGTAGGTTGGAAGGAACCCAAATTCACAACATTTCTGGACATGAAAGGGAAATCTCATGCAACGCGGTACACAACTTTATGGAATGCAAAGGACAACAAGAATAAACAGGTGAACAACACAGTGTTTACCATGTTCCTAGAAGATATGCAACAGAAGAAAGATAATGCGTGGACAATATCAATTGAAGTAGTCAAGGAAAACAAGGGTATTGTGAACTTTAAGGCTTCAAGACACCACATGTGTATTCAGGAAAGAAGAGATCCAAAGAAGAAGTGGTTAGAAATGAGGTATTTCACATCGCGTGAGGAAGTATACTAGATCGTGAAGGACTGACATGCATAGTGGAAAGTTCCAGTAACACAGAAGAAAGGAACAAAACCCAAGGAACAAGTAGAAGCAGACCCATCAAAGAAGACTGACAGTCTGACAGACAATACAAGGAAGGCTATAGAGCACAATCAAGCCTCAGGATGTAACGAAACAAGCAAGAAGGAAAGGAATAAAGACATTGTTTCAAGGGAAGGAGTAAAATGGGATGGAGAGCAGGTAAAGGGAAATAGCTCTCACCAAAAGGAAGTAAAGGATGACGAAGTAGATAGGAAGAAAAATGAGGCGTAGACCTCAAATCCAACGAAAAAAAAGATTGGAACACGGGAGGGAGAAATAAGGAAGAAAATGAAGTACCGAAAGAATCCTCAAGTACTTACTATTATAGAAGATGATGCATAATTCACCGCAGATAAAGTCCAGGATAGAGGGGATAGTGAAATACTTATCATTGAAGCATAGAGAGATGAGACTATGGAGAAGCTAGTAGAAATTCATGACATTTTACAGAGGTTCCAGCTAAATATAGTGCATCATCTGATATCGTAGTAGAAATAAAAAGTACAGGAAGCACCAATGCAGAAAGAACAACAAGAGACTGTGCATACAGTATTAAAGAGTAGTGAGAAGTTCAAGGTCACACAAGAAATGTAGGAAGTGGAGGATAACACAATGCAGAAACAAGTGAAGGAAATAGAACATATAGAGTTGGTTCTAGCAAACATACCCACAAAAGAATTTTATTGGTTATAGGTGAGTGTGATGCAGGAGGTTAATTCTAGAGCTAGGGAAGATGCCACCAACCTTGCGCTCATCGGGGAGGTTAAGGATATTTTGCAGGTAACTTGTGAACAAATAATGTTGGAGAAGGAGGAAGAGAAATAATGCACAGATAAACTAGAGAAGCAACTCATAGAAGTATACAATATCATACCAAACTGCACGTAGGAACCAGAGGTCACAATATAATAAAAGGTACAAAAAATTGCACAAACCATGGAGAGATACAAGTAGGAGATAGAAGAGTTAGTAGAAAAAATGACTCCAAGCACACCCCCAGAGGTGAGGGAACAGAGAGAGCAGGAGACTACTACGCACATAGATAGCATAGCGCAGGAAGTAGAAGACATGGCAGAATTGTATGACAGGACTGCACACATTTGCACCAGCTTGGAAGAATATGAGAGTATCCAACAGTTGGAGTAGAGAGAAGAAAAAATGAACGTTGCAGTTCAGAACTTAAAGAAGAAGTAGAATATAATGGCCATATCATTGAGACTAACGATCACGCAAGAAATGAAAAAACTGCAAGCATAGATAAATACCGCACAAGAAGAAAAACAATCAAGGCATGCTCAGTTGGAGCCATTTCAGCAAGAGGCCCGAAGAATGATAGAAGAATTTAAAACAAATAAAGGAAGACTAGAACAAGTACATGTAGAAAGATTGGAAGGGATGAAGGAGCATACAATAGTGCAGGATGTGGAGATAGTGGCAGAAAAGAGTGCACGTGCTAAGGAGAAAGTGACAGAGTTAGAAAATAAATTTCATGCACTGGAGGTAGCATTGGAACAAGTGAACTTAGTCTAAGTGGCTCGGGACGAGCCACATGTTAGTGTTGGGGGCATGTTGGAGCAATAATTTTTGGGAGTAAGCACAACAAAATGAGGTAGATGGTACCAAGAAGGAGAGAGCACCATGTTTTGAGGAAAATCAGCGTGCACGATAGGATTTGCGAAAATATGATGCAAATGTGGACAAAACTAGCCATGTTAGGGTTAGGGTTTTGGAGTCATATTGTAAGGGTTTTTAACCCATTTTTGTAGTATAAATAGAATATGTATTAGGTAGGTTGAGGCATCTAATTTTATCTAGGTCTATGTCTTTGATATCATATTTTTTGTGTGAAGAACCTATTTTGGAGTCCTTTTTTAGTTTGAATCTTTGTTGAGAGTCGGGGAGCTCAGATGGAGTCAATATGGAGATGTAGCTAAGGGTCAGGTGGTATTAAAGTCTACCTCACTACTCTCTACTATTCTATGATGTAATGCACGCGATGCCATTTTGATGAAGAAGAAGAAATAAAAAAAACATCATTGTGGACGTAGCCCCAGGGGGGGTGAAGCACGGTAAAAACCTTGTGTTGGAAATGTGTCTGAACTTTTTTGTTATTTCTGAAGTTATGGTTAAATGGTTACATGGATGAATGGTTTTAATTACAATATGCACTAGAATATGTATGCATAATGAATAATATAAATGAATGGGATAATGGATCTAATGAATAGTATGATAGCATGCATGTTTAAGTAGAAATATAAGTAAGAAGAACAAACACCCAATCTCTTCCATGATTGCAGACACCTGTGTCCTGCAGTCACCCATAAACCATCTTGGGTGAGGCAACTTTGTGCACTATGTGCACAGCGTATCCTTCTGGTTTACTAGAAGGTTCGATAGTGAAAAGGGTTTTGTTGGAGAACTAAGGTAGAACCCAGGTTAGCCCATATATCTAACACTATGCTCCCACATATCCACATTTTCTTCCCTGTAACACCACAACAAATGTTATAGAATCATTAGTCTGTTTCATATTCACTTGTTGCAACTCATCTTCTGTTGCAACTCAACTTTTGTTGTAGCTCGCCTTTTGTTGTAGCTCACCTTCTGTTGTAACTCTCCTTCTATTGCAACTCACCTTCTGTTATATCTCACCTTCTTCTGTAACTCTCCTTTTTCTTTAATAAATATTTTGTTGCAACTCAACCATATTCATGTTGCAAAACCCATCCTATTGCAACCTCCTTCTATAATACCTCCCCTATTACAGTCCCCTACTGCAACACATATGTGACTACATGTCCTCGTTGCAATGCACCCATGATGCAACTCTCCCTATGATGCAATACATATATTGTTGTGACAGGCCTACAAGTACTGTAGCAACACATATATGGCAGTAATACATCTCCTATTACAACATGCCTTTGATGTGGTAAATCTCTCATTGCAACATGTAACCCACAATCGAGACAACAACTTATTTTCACATCTTATGTACTCAGAAAGAACCCTCAATGCTCATAAAACTAGAGTGCTCACCCTCCCCATGAAAGACCACAATTCCAACATGTCCTTCCATAGATTCATGCCACCTGCATAGTCATATCATATAGGACTATTTTCTTTGAGATTTACTCATTCAAGCAATGACATTAACTTGCAAAAAATCATGTCAAGAACACAACAAATGCATAATCTAAGATTCCATTCACACATACACACATAAGCGTTAAACATGTAAATCATCAACTCTTTTAATCATCATATAGGTTACAATACAACAACTCAATGGCTATATCTAAGCTTGCAATATTTGTGGGATTTCCATGCCAGAGGCCATGGAAACCTCAACCACTTCTCTCTCTCTTGTATTGCGAGATCTCTCTTCTTGTCAGTTCTTCCAGCTATCTTTGTAATCACTTCACTGCTCTGTTTTATTCCTCAAAAACTATTCGCTTTAGTTTCCCAAGGCTTCTCATGCCCTTTCATCTTTTGACTTCCATTTTTTTCTTTCCTCAATGACTCTTCTCTCCCTCCACATGCCCTTTTGGATTCAACATAACAAATAGCTCCTCCTGAATCGTAACATCTGTAATAAAATCTGTGGCAATCTATCAATTTCAATGACCTATCACATTCTTCGATGCTTAATTTCTATCGTAACAACTCTGTCACGTCCCTGCAATGTCCTTCATCGTGTCATCCCCAAGATAACCGAGATTCTCCCGCATCACATAGTAGTAATATACTTTAGGTATATTATAAGTCTTCCTCCATATAGTAGTAGTATACTTTAGGTAGTTGTAGGCATCACATGCCTACAACTAATGTAGCAACACATATATGGAAGTAATACATCTCCTATTACAACATGCCTTTGATGTGGTAAATCTCTCGTTGCAACACGTAACCCGCAATCGAGACAACAAATTATTTTCACATCTTATGTACTCAGAAAGAACCCTCAATGCTCATAAAACTAGAGTGCTCACCCTCCCCATGAAAGACCACAATTCCAACATGTCCTTCCATAGATTCATGCCACCTGCATAGTCGTATCATATAGGACTATTTTCATTGAGATTTACTCATTCAAGCAATGACATTAACTTGCAAAAAATCATGACAAGAACACAACAAATGCATAATCTAAGATTCCATTCACACATACACACATAAGCATTAAACATGTAAATCATCAACTCTTTTAATCATCATATAGGTTACAATACAACAACTCAATGGCTATATCTTAGCTTGCAATATTTGTGGGATTTCCATGCCAGAGGCCATGGAAACCTCAACCACTTCTCTCTCTCTTGTATTGCGAGATCTCTCTTCTTGTCAGTTCTTCCAGCTATCTTTGTAATCACTTCACTTCTCTATTTTATTCCTCAAAAACTATTCGCTTTAGTTTCCCAAGGCTTCTCACGCCCTTTCATCTTTTGACTTCCATTTTTTTCTTTCCTCAATGACTCTTCTCTCCCTCCACATGCCCTTATGGCTTCAACATAACAAATAGCTCCTCCTGAATCGTAACATCTGCAATAAAATCTGTGGCAATCTATCAATTTCAACGACCTATCACATTCTTCGATGCTTAATTTCTACCGTAACAACTCTGTCACGTCCCTGCAATGTCCTTCATCGTGTCATCCCCAAGATAACCGAGATTCTCCCGCATCACATAGTAGTAATATACTTTAGATATATTATAAGTCTTCCTCCATTTAAAATTACTTTATCTGCAAAGCACATGTAGAATAACACTTCTTCTGATAAAATGATCTGTCTTATTGTAACTTTCGCTTACTTGATAAAGTTGAGGACACAAGGTGATAAGGTATCTAAAGATTTAAGCAATATTGTTGCATAGAGAAAGAATATATCCATTTTAAGTGGATTCTTTCTTGAACTCTTTGATGATAAGATTATGGATTCAATCTTCTTTTTTGTTTATTTTGAGTAGTATGGTGTTGGCATAGGGGCAGACCCAGGGTTCACTCCAAGAGTGCACCAACAAGCCCTAGCTACTGGCCCTTTCGGCAACACCTGCGAAGAAGATGCAGTCTCACCCGAAGCAGCTAAGAAGGGGGTTGCAGGATAGAGATGTCTACCAACCAGGGGAATATCAAGTGGAACTAATACAACAATACTGCAGGATTCATATACCTCTTATCAACTAGATCTACTATGCGCTATAAATCTGATCTAACACAATAATGAAAATAACAGTATAACAATGACAGAGATCCAGGCATCAATCACACATATGACACAAAGTATACGTGGTTCACCCTCTCTCTAGGGCTACGTCCATAGAACTATGCTTATGATATATCGAGATAAAGCTTACAGTTCTGATCTGCGCTCTTAGTTAGCAGATCTTCTCTCTTCTTCCCTCTGTCTCCCACCTTCCTACGCACCTAGCTACAGAACTTGATCTTCACACCCAGTTGAAGATCTTACAATACTATAAGTCTCTCACTCTCAGCACTCCTCTCTCTCATAGTACAATAATCTCTCAACCAACAACAATCAATATCAATACCCAACACTAGTACCGACCCGACCTAGGTCCTCGCAACCTCTATTTATAAATTATAGTCCCTCACCGATAGCCTTAGGTCGAAAGCTAGGTGTCAAAACCCTAATTACCCAAAACCCTAGGTGTCTAAAACCCTAGGTCAACTTGACCCGCCTTTTCAGGGCTTCGCCAGCCTGTCTTTCCTCCTTTCTCACATGGTGCTCCAAAGAATCCAATGGCATATTTCTCTACTTGTTGATTTGTCCTCGATCCATCTTCCTTGTTGATCTATCATCCTCGATCTCCTCATCCAATGTCTTGCTTTTCTGTTCTTCACTCCAAATTTTCTTCCCTTTTGCTTACATCGACCAAGTGATAGTCACTGTGTCTCCCGCACAGTTCAAATTTGACCTTTTATTCCTCGATCTTCACTTCCTTCCATAACCAAGGGCCAACAAGCCCCCAACACTCACCTGTGACTTGTCCCAAGTCACTTTAGATTTGATCCTTCTGTTTCACTTCGACTTTGGACTACGCAGTTTAGACTTTGCTATATGCTTTATGCCTCCTTCCCATCCTTGTGCAGAATATCTTTTCTGTGTCTGGTACCTAGTTTCAACTGCACCTGGTACCTAGACCCTTTTCTCCTTGCTTTTACTGAGAGCTGTGAGGCAGTTGGTTGTCATAATACAACTTCAACCATCTCCCATTCACTAATCCTTATTTCCATTTTCCCTTTAATGTCTTCAGTTGCGTAGCTCCTCCTTCTGTAACACAAGTGATCTCATATAGTCCAAGCCAATGCATTCTGAACTTCCCTGGATGTCTTATAAATTTACTGTCATACACTAGTACTAAATCACCTTGCTTAATTGCCTTATTCTTGATGTGTCTATCATGATAGGCCTTCTCTCTTTCCTTCTGTACCTGCTGATGGAATACTTCAATAAATCCATCTTCTTCTAGTTCAACCAGCTGGGTAAGCCTCTCACGAACAACACCAATATCATCCATGTCTATAAATGCAACAATTCTTAAGCTTGGTACCAAGAACTCCATCGAGACAACAACTTTGAGACCATAAACCAACTTGAAAGGGGTCTGCATTGTTAATTTCTTGCAAGTGGTTCTATAAGACCAAAATATTGTTGGTACTCTTAAATCCCATTCATCTATGTTCACACTGCAAATATTTGTCAATGTTGTCTCCAAGATTTTGTTTAATGCTTCAACCGTTTTGTTTGCATGTGGATGGTAAGGTGTACTCTTCTGATGGTGAACTACAAATTCTTCAGTCAGGGCTTCCACTATCTTCATGATGAAATGAGTTCCTTGATCACTCATAAGGGTCCTAGGGTATCCAAAACTGGTTATTATGTTATCAAATATAAAACGTGTAGCTGTAGTTGCACTACAATTCTTGATTGCTCTTGCTTCGGCCCATCTAGTTAGGTATTATGTCACAATGATAATGTACCTTGCTCCTATGCACTTTCCTGGTGGGTTTATAGGTTCCACGAAGTTAATGGCCCACTTTTCAAATGCTTGTAGGGTCATTTGCGGTGCTAGTGGAATTTCATATCTTCAGGATGGTTTTCAAACTCTCTAGCATACATCATAGACTCTAGTATACTCTTTAGCATCTCTGTGTAAAGTAGGCCACCAAAGTCTAGCTCGCAGAACCTTCTGTGGAGTTTCTTTCCCTGCGTAATGTCCTCCTGCGATGCCTTCATGAGATTTTGTGAGGATCAATGGGTGCTCTGCCTCCATCATACATCTTCTTAGTATCTCATCAGGTCCCATCTTATATAGCTGACCAACTATCAGTGAAAATTCTACAGCGTGCACCACTAGCTGTTTCTTCTGGGAAATTGTATAATCAATTGGAGCCATTCCTGTTGATAGGAATTGGACTATGTCTGTGAAGTGGTCATCCATCTTCCTAATGGCGAGCAACTGTGCATCCGGTAGTGTATCCTCTAGACTGGTGGGTTCTTCTCCATGTTCCATCCTTGACATGTGGTTGGGTCCCTTGTTCATTCTTCCTAGCTTAACTATGATCTCAAAATCATATTCTTGAAACAAGAGAAGCCATCTACATATTCTCCCCCCCAACATTGGCTTGTTGACTAGGTACTTCAGCGTAGAGTGATCAGTAAACATTTTAAAGTGTCCTCCTAGTAAGTAATGGAAGAATTTTCGCAGCACGTACACCATGGCTAATCCTTCTCTCTCTGTAGTAGTGTAATTGATTTTAGCTGCATATAGATTTCTGCTGGCAAATTCTAATGGACGGTCGATCTCCCCTTCTCTAGGTTGTGCCAATAATGCTCCTAATGCAATAGAAGACGCATCGACATGCACATGAAATTCTCTACTCCAGTCTGGAAACACCAAAATGGGCACAATCACCATCTTTTATTTCAGTGTGTCGAATCTCTGCTGGCATTCATCTGTCCAACCAAACTGACAGTATTTCTTTAATAACTTCTCCATTGGCACAGTAATCTGAGCATATCCTTTGATAAATTTCCTGTAATAGCCAGTATGTCCTAGCGCAGTCAACAGTTGTTTGACTGAAGTAGGAGGTGGTAAGTCAACTATAATTGCATTTTTTGATGGATCAACCAACAATCCTTGCTTGCATACAATATGTCCTAATAATACTCCAAATGGTAAGAAGAAGATGAACTTCTTCAAATTTCAAGAAATTTGACACTGTCTGCATTTTTCCAACATTAGTCTTAGACGTTCAATATGACTTTTCAACAAACTAAAAACAATCCATTCATCAAAATAGGATTCTAAAAACTTATGCAAAAATTCTTTGAATGCTTCGACCACCACCCTGGAGAAGATGGTTGGGGCATTCTTCAGTCCGAATGGCATCACTGTGTATTGGTAGGATCCCCATTCTGTGGCAAATATGGTCTTTTGGCGGTCCTCCTTGGCAATCCAGATCTGATGGTATCCTGAAAACCCATCTGTAAAAGAATATACCTCATGGCCTCCCACATTATCCAACACTTTGTCTGTGAATGGTGTAGGGAAAGGATCATGCAAACAAGAATCATTCATCTTCCTGAGATCTACGCAGATCCTAATCTCACCTGTCTTCTTGTCTTGCACCACCATAGGTCTGATCCATTCTGACTCTTCGACAGGTTCAATAATCCTTGCTTCTAACATTCTATCGAGCTCAATATTCACTTTTTCCTTATATTTCAGGTTCAATATGTAGGGTCTTTGCTTGATTGGCTTCGCATCTAGTTTCAAAGATATTCTCATCTCTCCCATAGGTCCTTTGATACCCTTCATATCAATGAACTTGGTCGAAAACAAGTCTTGATACTCGTGCAGTAATTCTGTAATTTTGTCAATGGTAGAAGCATCCCAGTAATCTCCGACATTGGAAAGCTTCGTTGTCTCCTCTGTCCCAATATTGACTTTATTTATATTGATCGACTATCCAATGAATGGTAGCTCAACTATTGGTCCTTCCACATCCCTGTGGCCTTCTATCTCAACAATTTTTACCTTCCTCAGATCATCATTTGCTTCGTCATTAATGTTGTAACATCTCTGTAGTTTCTGGAATGGCGCAGTCCATTTATCCTCTTCTTGCCCCAAAGGGAGGCCAGATACCTCCTTAAATACTTTCTGCCTCACAATCTGTAGGGCTTGATCTACTGAAGGAAATTCACTTTCAAACAAAAAGGTGGTTACAAAATTTTGAAGCATACCTTCCCAATCTGTAGTGATGAGGCGCAACTCCACTTGAAGGTACCAGTTAATAGGGGTCATGTACATCGTGTTAATGAATATGTGTACCCATTTTTCTTGAGGAATGTCACTCTAGGCTTCTTTGCAGCTTCGCACATGGTCCTTTGGGCAGCTTTGGCCTGTGTACCTCACTTTGTAGCTTCCTACTTGTGCTCAAAACCACACTGTCATCAAGGTTCGACATTGTGTCCAGTCTATAATATTTCTTTTGTGCGTCCCCCACCATCTTGCTGGTGTAGCTTTCAGGGCCTCATCCATAGCCAACAAGCTCTATTGTGTTGGTACACTTGTTTCAAAATCTGAGAGGAAGGCTTCTAGAGGGTTCATACCATCAAAGGTAGGCAAGTTACTTATTGTTGTACCAATCCAATGAACTTCTCTGGTTAGTCGAGCACATCTCCTTGTGGATAATTCATACATCTAGTTCTGCCAATTCTCTAGTGCTTCTTTTGAATTTGATGAACACGCGTTGTCACTTTGCCAACTTAGATTTCCATCGACAATAGGGTTGATATAATTCTGTTGTCTGGCTGTTAATTTATATATGTTTTCCAACTTATATGCGTGGTATTCTTCTGTGATGGGATTTGTATATCGCAGACCCTCATATGGATCTAAGGGTGCAATGACCCTAAGGCCATCTCTTTAAAATGTCATGTGTCTTTTCTTTAAATCAACAACAATAGAATTTTCGAAGGCCCAATCAATTCCTAGCAATGCAGGGTAAGGGTATCTATCATCAACAATTTCAATTACCTCAAAATCTGCAAAGGTCCTAACTCCATCGATGTCCACAGGGACATGCTCCAATCATCCAAATGGGCTAACATCTTGTTGATTATCCATTCTAAGCCTGATAGGGGAATAAATGAACTTGGTTTTCCCATTAGTTCCCAAGTTTGCTTTGCCATGACATTGACCTCTGACCCTAAGTCGAGGACCACATAGTCTATATCATACTCTCCTATTTGAGCATTCAAATGTAATTCTTTGTTTGTTCTTATCTTCTTACCAATCTGGTGTACTGCCCTGTTCAGTAAGGGGTCTACCTTTCCTAGCTCATACTGCCTAATTAGGTTCTGTAACTCTTGTACAACATTCTCATCCTGAATTAACTTAAGACAAGTGTACAAAAATTCGATGAGTTTACTTACCTCTTTTCCTTCTTTCGGTGAAGTCAATTGATCAAATGCCAGAGGCATTCCATACTTTTTTATTTCTAGTCGTGTTTTAGATGAGGATCCTTGGTTCCCCTTGAAATATTGTCTTTCTTCCTCAAATATTTGTATTTATTTCCTTGCATCAAATCCCAAGTCTTCTTCATAGCTTTCTTGATACCTGACTCTTCTACGATATTTCTTTGGATTGTTCTATATTCTCCTGTAGCAGTGCCTCCTCGAGTAGTAACAATGACTCTAGGGTCTGTTCTGCGCAGTTCGGCATATATCAGTTGCACTTGTGGGTTCTGCTGGGGTCCTCGTATTTCCTAAAGCTTATCCAGGAGCACAGGTCATTCTTCTATGACATGCTCAAAAGAGTTACAATAACTGCAAGTTGTGCAAGGATTCTGACAATCCCTTGCCAATTGTCCTGGCTGCGTGCAGTTATAACAGATTATTTTTTCTTGGCCTTGGTCCATACCTCCTCCTCCTCCTCCTCCTCTGTATCCACCACGAGGATTGAAGTTTCCTCTCCCTGGAGAGTTGTATTGCGGAGTGTTTCCTTCTTGCTGTACTTTGCCTTGAATATTGTATATGTCCCTCGACCTCTCATGCATGAGATCGTAAGCTCTACAATCTCGATCATTATGCCTCACTGATTTACAAAATGTGCAATACAAGTTTGTAGGTGTTTGAACATACTTATGCATGTAATAGCACTCACCTGGGTGATGCCTATTTCTACATACATCGCACCAGGGCAGGTTAACTTGCTTCAAGGGGCTCGGTGTTCCTATAGCCAAATAATCATGAAATAAGGGACAATGTTCCTTATCATGACATTCAGATCTGCATCTTACACACCATATATCTTCTCTTTTGTCCTTCCCCTTGTCCTTCGTCATATCCTCGACCTGCAGAGACAAACTGGTCAGTTGGCTCAAGATCTGGCTCATGCCTGAGCTAGATTCTCCCATAGGTGTTGATTCAAGCTTCATGGTGATCTCCAAAGCTTCTTCCTGTGATGCAATCTTCTACTGCATTAGAGGGACTCTGATGTGTGGTAACAATTCCATGATGAACCATTCTTTGTTTTGTTCATTGGGGATCTGAAAATTTAATCAGCCTGTTAGGGTCTTGAATCTCTGGTCGAACTCCCAAACAGGTTCTGCTACCTTTTGTTTGACCTCTTTTAGATCTGTAATACATTGTGACTCCAACTTAGGTTTCTTAAACTCTACAATCATCGCATTATTGATCTTGTTAGTGGCTTAGGCTGTGCCAGTCCTTGGACAAGTTTCATGTACCAGCTCAGCACGCAGTCCCTTAGTGTAGTGTTGAACTGGGTTCTCTTGATGGCTTCGTCGGTGATACTTTTAATATTACACATGGCCTCACACAGGAACCAGTGTTGATTGGGATCCTCAGATCCATCTCCCCTGAAGATAGGGAGCCTCATATCATATATCATAGATTTCCCTAGGCTTCTTGTCTGAGTATAGGCTGAGTTTCTAGTAACAACACTCTAAAGCCTCTGGTGGTTCTGGCTATTCTGGTTGCTTGGTGCTATTGAAACAACAAGAGGGTTAATGTTACTTACTTCAGTAATCTACGCAGTTCCTGAGGTTTCTGGATTTCTTTGGCAAATTTATTCAGCTTCTCCTTCTTCTGTTCTAGTGGGTTCTGAATGTTCTTCGTCGGTTAGATATACCTCTTCTCCACTGTAGAAACTCTCTTCTCCATATTTTTTCTTAAACAAGTTCTCAAGGTGAACCCCTATGAATACTCTTCCACTGCACATATGTCCAGCTTCTGTGTCGTTGTCGTTATTTGAATTTATGAACATTAGCCTTTTCAGGTCCAACGAATCTACTATATCTTCAAGACGTTCTTTTCATGCAACAACATCTTGATTCTCGGCTTCAGAAAGTAAAAAAAAATCCTTTGGGTCCTTTGAAAAAGTATCTCTCGGCTTGGTTTTATGATTCTACCCTATCAATAACAAATTTGGTGATATACCCTCCAATGGTACTATCAAACCAATGATCTACTTCTCTAGATACAGCGTTGTCAACTCTCTTGACCTTCTGGATCAGTGTTGGTGTCCAAACCACAAGAGGTCTAGATCTGATCTCAAACTG
This sequence comes from Picea mariana, assembly GCA_032191745.1. Lineage (NCBI taxonomy): Eukaryota > Viridiplantae > Streptophyta > Pinopsida > Pinales > Pinaceae > Picea > Picea mariana. The sequence continues at coordinate 22,024 of JASDQU011312394.1, forward strand.
GATATTGACTAACCTAGCTAACCACTCAAACAACTGCTGGTGGATTCCTCCAAAGAAGTTCTCGTGAATGTCGGTGAAGATGTATCTTTGTAGCCAATCTTCAGTACTTATTTTAGGGTTCTTGTTCTGGGCTTTAGCAAAGTCCCTCTCTTGATCCTCTATCCACTTTTGAATCTTTGTCTTTGATGGGAACCACCTTGAGATTCCCTTAAAAAGAGTTTGGTCCCAGCAATAGAACCATTTTTTGGAACAGGGGTAGACCCAGGGTTCACTCCAAGAGCGCACCAACAATCCCTAGCTACTGGCCCTTTTGGAAACACTTGTGAAGCAGATGTAGTCTCACCCGAAGCAGCTAAGAGGGGGTTGTAGGATAGAGATGTCTACAGCTAGGGGAATATCAAGTGGAACTAATACAACAATACTACAACATTCATATACCTCTTATCAGCTAGATCTACTCTGTGCAACTATAAATCTGATCTAACACAATAATGCAAATAACAGTATAACAATGATAGAGATCCAGGCATCAATCACAAATATGACACAAAGTATATGTGGTTCACCCTCTCTCTAGGGCTACATCCACAGAACTGTGCTTATGATATATCAAGATAAATCTTACAGTTCTGATCTACGCTCTTAGCCAGTAGATCTTCTCTCATCTTCCCTCTGTCTCCCACCTTCCTGTGCACCTAGCTACAGGACTTGATATTCGCACCCAAATGAAGATCTTACAATACCAGAAGGCTCTCACTCTCAACACTCCTCTCTCTCATAGTACAATAATCTCTCAACCAACAACAGTCAATATCAATACCCAACACTAGTATCGACTCGACCTAGGTCCTCGCGACCTCTATTTATACATTATAGTCCCTCACCGATAGCCTTAGGTTGAAACCTAGGTGTCAAAACCCTAATTACCCAAAACCCTAGGTGTCTAAAAGACTAGGTCAACTTGACCCGCCTTTTTAGGGCTTAGTCAGCCTGTCTTTCCTCCCTTCGCGCGCGGTGCTCTAAAGAATCCAATGGTGGCTTTCTCTGCTTGTTGAGTTGTCCTCAATCCATCTTCCTTGTTGATTTGTCATCCTCGATCTTCTCATCCAATGGCTTTCTTTTCCGTACTTCACTCCGACTTTTCTTCTCTTTTTCTTACTTCGACCCAATGACAGTCACTGTGTCTCCCACGCAGTTCGCGTTTGACCTTTTCTTCCTTGATCTTTGCTTCCTTCCATAACCAAGGGCCATCATATGGATCTTCAAATGCTTCAATATGTAATTACAACATTGACTCTGTTTAATACCTTTGGATATGGGTATGTTGATTCTAGCATGCTACAACTTTTGTGATTTGGGTGTCGATACAGTACCCTCATAAGCCAATCCTTCTTAATCTTTTCATGATTTACTTGAGTGAACATTTTAATATGTGATATTTGCATATTCATTGGTGCACCAACGACTAAATAAATGATCAATGGAACATCAATCATCATTGAATTTGTAGATATTGACTTGGCATCGGATTGTTTCTTGAACTCATTTTCTAGATGCTCTTCCAGTGATAAAGCTTCATTAGTAATGACAATTTGATGGTCAATTTCAATCAATTATGTTGAGGTCTCTTTAACTGTAGTATCAACTTCTAAGAACTTTTTTGATTCAATTGGATTAGTTAACGTCTCTTTATTTTCATTCTCAACTTCTAAAAACTTCCATGATTCATTCACATCCATGGATGTCTCTTTGTCTAGTTTCAAGATTGGTATATCCTTATGTTTTAATTTTTTTACTTTTGTAAGCATGATTTGTCTATGATTCTTCAAATGGTAAATTTCCTTGTCTTTATCTAACAAGATTTTGTTAGTTTTTCTCTTGGCATCGTACTTCTCTTGATATTCTCAATCACATTGAATTGTGACATCTTGTTGAATTGATGCTTGACCTTTTGCTTGTAGGTCACAATTATTTTACTCTGAAGATCATAATTGTTTTTTTAGGTATTTTGTCTTATTAATCTTCTCTTCTAATTTACATTATAGGATATGCACTTCATTTGCGAGAGATTGGTTTTGTTCACTTAATTTATTTACTAAAGATTCTTATTCTTTAATTTTTGTAACTAGGGATTCATTTTTCTCATGATTTTCCACTTCCTATGTTAACTCATTGACTTTATTGGCTAGAGATTAATTTTCATCCCCTAAATTATTTACTTGAGAACCCAATTCTATCTTGTCATATTTGTTTTTAGGTTATAGATTCTTTGGTTTCTCCTCTTTTAACCATTTGATTTGTTCAAGAAAACTCTGATTGAGGTTCCTTAGGTGGGAAATTTATTCAACTTTTTTCAATGATTTCTTTTCACGATCTTGATTTTCTTGTCCTAATTTATGATTACATTGCTTTTTATCTTTTGATTTCTTGATTTGTGTAAGTAGTTTTTGGCCATGATCTTTTATGCTAGAAATTTCCTCATATTTTCGCAATAGTTTATAATTTATCACTAAACATATTCACAAGATATTTATATTTTCCTTGTTTCCTAGCTATTTCATCCCTTAATTTCTTAATTTGTGATTGAATTTGTGTCACTTTGATATTCTATTAGAGTAAAAGTGTTGTTATAATATGGGAATCGACTCTTTGAATTTTAAAATCCTTCCTAGATTTAATTTCCTTCGCACAAAAGGACATTACACCAAAAAGATAGAATTATTTGTAGACTTCATAGTTCATGATTTTGTAGTTAATAATTAGTTGGTACACTAATGCAAAGGTCCCATGAAAATGATGTGCTTCATTGTGTTCCTTCACAATTTCACTTCCTTCAAGATTTGGCGATTACTATGAGATTTAATGTTCCATCTCTTTCTCTCCAT